>JARJEC010048221.1:0-16183 GCA_030264575.1 Tachinus sp. AB-2021 | reverse complement strand
CTTTACATAAATGTGGAGGTACTCATAGTGAATCAAATTACAAACTAATATCACTGTTATTAATTATTTAAAACATCTTTATAAAATTAATGTTTAATCAAATAATAGAACACTAGTCTAAACCTGCGCATTATTTTCTTTGTACCTAAATAATTGTTTCTAATATATGGAAATGTATTGTCATTAGGAAATCCATAATCCACAAACGGAGCTTTGTTCTCCATTCTCCATTTTTAAACCGCTTTTGTTTTTATTGTATGTTACGCCATCATATCTTATTTCTCTTCTAGAAATGCTTTTGTTAGTTTATACTGATAACTCTACACTTTATATTAAAATACTAGTACACACATTAGAATCGTTGGCACTAATAAAAACAAAAAATTGGTCTAATTTAAATGAAAAAAGCCTGCAAACATTTTTGTACTTAAGACTTAAATTAAAAAATATGAACTCCACACCAAAATTGTTTGGGGAAACTCTATGACTGCTACCGTATGTAGAAACACTAATCGGTTACAAAAAAAACAAAATTCCACCTTGATATTAATATGTGCATTATATATTTTGCTTGCATACAATGCAGTTAAATTATGTACTGATTATATGGGTTCTATATTCTCCTTGTATGAAATGATTATTCTTGCTTTGACGTAGAGCAATTAGAGTAATTTTATGCGTGTGCTATAAAGAAGATTGCAAAGAAAGTTAAATGTGCCAAATTTACATCTTTGAGTATTTGTGTTATGTAAAGTCGAATAGTGCCTTATATAAAAACATAACCACACTACTAGAAACAATAAGAATTTTTGTAAATCTCGAGTATGCTCAAATAAATCTAAAAATAGCATAAACTATTGGTGCCCCACTTTTTTTAAATAAATTTTCTCAACATGTAGTAGATCTACAACTTTCAAAGTTACAAAAAAATTAAATAATTCTTATAAATTACTTATTTTATGAGTTTGAAGAATTCTTAAATTATGATTGGAATTAATTAAATAGTATGCATATATTGGGTATATGTTGTGTGAATGCGAAGCATTCAATATGCAACGCACAGTTCACTTTGGCAAGCATATGCTAGCCCAAAAAAAACTGAAAACAATCCCTCGGCAAAAACTCCTAGACTTCATAGAACAGGCAGGACTGCTAAAGGAATAAGATGTCAGAGGTGCATAATAGGACCATTAGAATCGTAGTGCAGGGACGTTTGATGAACCACCTGAGGAGAAAAAAAAATTAAATGGTAATTTATTTGTTCTATTTGTAGTAACGTGTTTTTTCAAATGTTTTTTATTTAGACTTGTGATAATATTAGGTATCCAGTGAAAGATCAATTCTCATTTCATTTAATAGTAACAATAGCACAAAATTTTAATAAAGTTTACATAATTAAAAAAAAAATCACGTAGTTCCAATAAATTGCATAAAAGTTTCATCTAATCCTAAAAAAATACAGTTTAACAAATTCCATATAAATCCATATAATATTTCAGAAAATTCTATATATTTAAAAAAAAATTTATTCCAAAAAAAACCTCAAATATTATACATTCTCTTTTTATTTAGGCAGGCCTACAAGAACAGATTAGTAGTTTTGTGATGATGGCACATATAGATCAGTAAATTGGAATTCTCATAAACCATTAAAAGTGATTTTAAAAAGTACATTGCATCAAAAACATATACATTTTCAAAAAATACTACACTTTAGCAAATAATAAAAAAACTAAAGAAAATAAACATTGTTTACTGTTTTTTAATTACAATACATTGTTGAAAATTTGCATATAAGAATTTGAACTTTGAAATTAAGCTTATGTATGCAAAAAAAATAAATTTAAAATTTAAAAAAAAGAAACATAGAGTTTAACTCCAATTACCCAATTTGACATAAACTAGCAGCATATCATTCCATATTCCACAGAGCTTTTTTAATTTCTTTATCCAAAAATAATCTCACGACAGAACTTAAAGCAATAATATCCATCGCAAAAAATAACGGATTTCCAAGTAAACTTATTCAAAATTTAATAAACAAAACACAGTATCAACACATGATGACTCATATTTACCCATCAACGAAAAATTTAAATAAAAATTCATTTATAGCAGTAACATATTTTGGTAAAACCACAGACTAAATAGCGCACATTCTTAGAAAACAAAATCACCAAATCGCTTACAGACCAAGTTACAAATTATCAAATATTTTATTCAATGCTAAAGATAAAATCAATCGTATAAGGAAATCAGTTGTTTATGAATTATCATGTTCCAAATGCAGTAGTCTATATGTGGGCCAAACCGGAAAAAGCTTCAAAACACGATATACGGAACACTATAGTACCTTCAGACTAATTCAAAACCATAGTACATTTGCCAACCATTAAATTGTGAATTGTCAAATCATACGTTTCCGGACATCAATATTCTAAAAATCTTACATACTTAGGCCTTAAATTTAATTCTTTAGAATCCGACAAAATTTATAAAAAATAACTGTAACCCCCTTGTTAATTTGTTAAATTAACAAAAAAATTAAATCAATATAGTTCCCCACTCTTCAGTTTTATGTAGTATATTATATTTTTAAATTATTTGGTTTATTTACTGTAATAAAAAAAATATTTTTATTTTTATTTCATTTTATTTTTATTCCTTAAAACTGACCCATTTTAATTTGTCTGGAGTATACCTGTGAACACATTATCCCTTTTTAATTGTTTTGTATACCTTTGTAATTGCCTGTTCATAATAACTCACTATACGGTTTTTAATTGTATATTTGTCTACATAAATGTATTTTTCTGAAACTGTTAGTCACTTGATAATGAACTTCAAGTCAAAACTCGAGTCGCGTTTATTTTAAATAATGTTTGTGGTTAAAAAGCATATTAACTTTTGTTTTATTTATTTCTTATAACAGAAAGAATTAATATTTTGTGGGGCTGGGATGGTTTAATAAGACAAAACTAATATACAACTAAAAATACTACTGAAAAACTCTGTAATTTTAAAAACATCGTACTGTTCAGATTTTTACAATTCTGAAAGGCTCAATTTTCTCAATTAATATAGCAAATTATAATCTACAGAGCAATTGAATAGTATTTTGTAACTTTTATGCAAGCTAATTTACAATTCACAACTTAATTTTTAAAAGTTGTTACTACTATTGGCAAAATATTAATCTACATCTTTACTAATTTTTTGATTAAAAGTTTTGAGGCTTTTAATCAAAATCTTTTTTTTATTCATTAATACTTTAAACCAATTTGTACAAATTATAATTAAATTTACTATCAAACCTTAAAAGACGTCGCATGAAAAAATATCACTTTTTTATTCACAAAATTCTTGTTGCGTTTTTAATAAAACTGGTTTGCTTACAATATATCTTATTTAAATTTGTTGCATCAGTTGTAGTAGTCAAAAAATGTTTTTCATAATTGAAAATTAGTGATAGTAGCTACTTACACGGCCAGATCTAGTTGAGCTTTAGCAAGATTCTTTATATTTTTGGGACAGAAAATGTCGCCTTCAATGAGAGAAAAGTATATGGAATATAATGCACTTTTTGTTACGAAGAGATTAATTGTGATAAAAAGCTAATCAAAAGGTTTAATTAAAGATAGTTATATTTTTGATAATTGTCAACGGGAATGTACCTAAACATGAAAGATAGAATTAAAGATTTACGTTATACTTATAAGAAGTACAAAAAACCTTATGCAAAGATTGTTAGAAAATTATTTAAATGTATGAATAATATTTCTAAAAAAGGACAAAAGGCAAAAAATATTTATATATTTAACACATTAATGTTCTTTATTTGTACATTTAGTGGTCGTTTCTAGTTTACACACAAACCTTTTTCAGATAGTACTAACTACTTTTTATCTTTTATTATTTATTTTTTATATTCCAAAATGCATTAAACAAAGTTACCTATTCAAAAGTTTTCATCGGACTCTTCAATAACATAACTTTTTCGAAAAGCAGCAAGAGAAAATAATATTATAGAGTTTTATATAGACATTCGTCTCCGAGTAACAAATGTCTTAAGTAAACATGTGGCATATGAGATTGTCTCGTTGACTCCGCTTGTTCGATATGAAATCATAACGAGAGCAGTGCAAATACGAGTTTCTAATTGAAATCTGGACTGGTATTGACCGTGCAAACACTTGTCCACCACGATCAATCGCCATGATGCTATGAAACGGCTTGTGCACTCTTCAAAAGACCCGACCCGATACGCTTTTACTGCTTCACTTTGTTGCTTTTGATGAGTTTGTTTCTCATCATAAACCAACGATGAAATATTTTTATTAGATATAAGATATTACGGATTATTACTGCTCATATAAAATTTATTTAGTTATCACTTGCCTTTTTTTAGGTTTATTGCGAATAAATGTTGCGCACTTATTATTTACTTCTCGACATGTGTATACAGCTAATCGTAAAATTATTTTATTAAAACCGGAAAAGTACTCTTATAATCGTTAATACTAAATTGTGTTCATCGATGTTACATCAAAATTACTATTATCTACTCATAAATGATGAAAAATGGTTGAACTAACTACTGAGTATATTTTCACGAAAACGCAAAGATCAATAATGCTCTAAATTGATATAAATAAATCAATTAGTTACAATACTATTTTATATTGTTTTATATTTGATTTAATATGCTTTATTGATTTTTATATTTATAGTTTTTTTCATTAGATACATTTAATATAATTGTAAATAAAATAATTGATTCAAAATGTTTACCACATGCAATAACTAGGTATAATAAAATAAAACACACGATAAATTATAAATGTTTTTGTATAGTTACAAAGTCATAATATTGCTCGATACATTCATTATTAAATATATATTACCATGTACGGAATTTATTTTATTTCTATACACGCGCATTATATACTTGTTTGGTTAAAAACACAACGTAAGTGCACAATAAATACAGTTATTGTAAACATGCCAATCATCAAAATTGATATAACTTTTAGTTTTTCCAAGAAATTTTGTTATGTTCATTGATGTCTATTGCATTTACAAAATAGGCGATTATTTTCTGGATCAAAAATTACTATTATGTAAACTTCTGTTGAGTCAAGAATAGAAATAGATGAAAATGTTATTACAGAAATATGACCCAAAATAAATGGTGGACATAGTTGAATAAAATAAGGAGATATAGATAATAAATGAATAAGGTAAAAAACAACAAACAGCAAATAGGTAAAAAAAAGTAGAGAGCTATGTTTTAAACCATCAAGTATCGCAATTGAATGGAAGTATTACATTGACAAAATTGCAGAACCGATATACGATTAAATCTTCACAACAAAAAAATTTCAAGCATCCACAAGCAAAAATAAGCCACTCAAAAATTAGTAAGTAAAGGTACGATCCGCAAAAACGATCATAGTAATCTTTAGAACAGATAACGTCTTAGTTTGTAATTTGTAAGCCATAATTATTAATAATAATTCATTCATTGACAAACAGAGGTTGCTGCAATTACAACATAAAATACAAAATATAAATAAATATATAACAAAACAGTTAACATGCATTAAAAATACAACATACAAAATAAACAATAAAATTTAAAATTTGAATTAGACAAAATTAATTTTAAAAAATACTTAAATTTATTAAAAATTAAGAAAAGCTTCAGTTAAACATAACTACTGAAAGTAGCATTTCAATTTGATGTTTTATTAACCCATAAAAATGTAAAAATTACAAAGTTTTATTTAAAAAAATATCCTTGATTATATTTTAATTAAGCAATGCATAGGGAAGTATTTTATGCATCTTAATTTGCGTGTATATTAAACGAAATGGAACTTTAATATGAGATGTCTAGATGACCAAACACGTTGAAAACTCATCACTTGACAGCAATTCCTCATCCGCGGCGATCCAAGAATGTATGGCATGTCAGCGAGTATATCACGCGAAAAATTCAATATCTGACTGGTATTGAAGTTAGTCAATAGCTGGCATTGTGCAGATCCGCCCTGCATTCCTCTGGGGGTAAGTGCAACCCCGCTATACATCTACAACTGTCAATTATATGGTGCTTCATGTCAGATGCTCGTTAAGCGATCTGACTGATGTGAGTTATGCAGTGTTCATTTGAATACCATTTCAAATATTAAACCCTCCACGGCTCGTTCGTTCTCTTAATGACATCAAATTTGATTGCAGTTTCATGTATGTGATTAAACTATTTTCGTACAGAATATCAGTCACCTACATCAAATTTACAATAGCAATTACATACTTCTATTGCGCTATAAAAATAACAATTAAAATATAATTGACTTGCATGTTGTTATTAATGCTTTAATGAATATTTATAAAAATTGCCACAATGAGTAACATTCATTTTTTTATGAAAAAACGAGACAAATTTTAATACATTCAGATATTAATTGTCTAAAGCATATATTATTATAAATCTACTTACATGCATTCAAAATAACAATGTATATTATTTCCAGAATGAGCCAACCGAAAACAAGCAGACGACAACTAAATTTCAAAGTATCGAATTTATAGTAGTTTTATTTGTAATCTTGAAATAAAAAGTATGTTTTATATAGGGGTACTCGGTCTCAAAATTTTGTTGGTTCCCGGGACACGACAAAAACGTTTGGATACCTGGAATTCGATTCGAGCAAAAAAGTAATGTAAATACATACTAAAATAAACTGCAATTTTTATTAATAATGTAACAACATTATTAATAAAAATTAAATAATTATTGATTGGTCATAAAACAATATAAAATTTTATAAATTGAAAATTGAACATAATTTTAAAAATATGCTTTTAAATACGTATAGTGCATTTAAAAACTTTCTAAAAGTTTATGAATAAATTTTCTAAAAAAATGTCCTGTTAAAAAATTGGTTTTGTGGAGAGTGAATTACATAGAGCTTCTAAATTGCTAGTCCTCTTTCCTATTGTTTCAAAAATATTAAATATGTTTTAGTACGTTGATCTTGTTTTCTAATTTCGTATTTTATTTTGCATTTATTTGAAAGTTTTTACAAGCATTTACTATTTACAATAAAAAATTGTAAAAGAAGAAAATGTTTTTAGATTTTCATCTAAAAGTGTGTTAATATTCACGTTTTTATTTTAGTAACAAAAATATTATAAATACTTAATAACATTTTCAATTTTAAAATTTTTCGAACAATAATTTTCGGTGATCGTTGTATATTTTTCCAAAATTCCCGGAAATATCCGGTTCGGCAACATTAGTTTTATAACAATTAATATTAGCAATGAGTGTTTTGACTGATTGAACATTGTGAAATAAAGTGGTTTGCTAATAACTTTTTAGAAATACTGCATATCTAGCACAAACAAATTAGCCAAAATAGTTTTTTAGAAAACTAACTTTGATTAAAACGATATATCATTCTTATAATATAACCTTATTTAGGTCACTTGCCACTTTGTTATTGGTTTCACTTGTTTTATTTATTATTTTCTGATTAAAAACCCGAATTTAAAGTATCATTTATTGAAGAAATTTTGAGAAAACTAGTTCTTGGCTGGCTTAGTTTTTGGATCAAATATTTAATACTAGCGAAAAATTTTAAAATATTATATTTCAACCTAAATTACTTTTTGTTCTAAAGTTTTATATTATTTTCTCAGAACAAACTTCAGGCTGGATTTAACAGATCTTTTTGTGCGTTAAGCTCTGGACATTTGTTGTTAGATAATAATAATATCCTCTAGTTACTTAGTTTATATTATGAAATTTTTAACAATTTAAAGTTGGTCATCTTGTGTGTTTGCTATAATAGAAAGTATAGAATAAACAAATTATTGAGAATACCATCATTTCTACTTTTCTTCCTGAAGGAATAGTATAGGCAACCCTCAAAATTTTGAAATCAAGATTTTAACGGAAATATTCATTTTGAAGCTCCTCAAATCGATGTAGATAGTTTTAAGAAAAATGTCTGTCTGTATGTATGAGCGTAAGTATGTGACACGCATAACTCAAAAGTAACACAAAGGGAGCCAATACTCTATTATTTAAGATTAATTAAAATTAAAGGGAATGCAATAGATTCAACCGAGAATATAAAATTGTTAATTATTTGAAAACTAGCAATAAACTGACAGTTTGTTTTTTGTTAGTGAATGTCAAAGATTCTGGCCAATAAAAATATAATGTTATAAAGACAAACAAAACACCTAGTGTAAACACTTATAATCATCCTATATAAAAAGTTTGAAACATCCTGTATGCAAAATTGACAAACCTGTATAACGATTGAAACACCCTGTATAAACACTTTAAAACACCTTGTACAATAATTTTGAAACACTTTGTATACAGATTTTTAAACACTTTGTATAAACTATAATCACTTTAAAACACCTTGCATAAACACTTTAAAACACCCGGTACAACAATTTTGAAACAAACTGTATAGAGATTTTTAAACCATAATCATTTTAATACACTCTCTATAATCATTTTAAAAGACTCTGTATACTGTATAATAAATTTGACACACCCTGTATAATTATTTTAAAACTCCCTGTACAAACACTTTAGAATACGCTGTATAAACATTTTAAAACTCCCGTTTTAACAATTGTAAAACACCCGGTATAAACACTTGAATACACTGTATAAATATTTTGAAACAACCTGTCAAAGAATTTGGAAACGTCCTTAAGCGCCATTTGGACGTGCCTTCAAGTTAGACTGATATGTAGATGCAAACAACATACAGATAAAAGATTGTTACCTACACTGTTCGTTCGTTTTGTAAGCATGTATAAAAACAAGATTTAAAACAAACTTTGTCTAACGTAGCAAGTATTTAACGTACACGTTTGGATACAAATTAGTATGACTACATTTGTGTGCAGACAATTTTATTATATGTTTGTGCAATTATGAATGCTCGTATGGTCAACCAACATGCAATAGTTATCAAATGCGCAGGCCAAATTCATAAGCAGCATCAACTCAATCGAGTTTAGTAGTACTGCACAGTCTTCATCAACTCCTACAATATGTCGCGAAAGAAATGCTGCAATTATAATCATTGCTGAAAGTGTTATAAAAAATAAACGAAGAAAAATATAACATATTGTAGTGCGCTATCATGAAGGCACAAATAAATTGAAGAAAAGAAGTCTATTTTATGTTGAAATTCTATGTTTGTTTTCGTTTGCGCAAACATATCTTATACAGGATTTGAAATAAATTACTATGTTTTTCATCACAATTTATTTAGTCACACCGTGACTGCAGTTTTGACTGAACCTCAGTCTTCATCAGACGTTACATGAGTAACATAGTCGAAACTGCCGTATATATATATATATATGATAAAAAACATAGTAATTTATTTCAAATCCTGCATTATGAATTATCACTTAGTAACGGTCGATTCTATCAATTTTCTTATATCTTATACAATTATGATGTTATAATGTAGAAGTGATTCATGTTTATACAAACTAATGTAAGAAACTATGATTTTTATATTTGTGTTAAATATCTATTTATAATACCATTTTTTATATTTATTCTAAATGTGCCAACAAATTACACAAATTTAAAGGCACGTTTAGAAGGCGCTTTACAAAAGTTAACTAAAAAAATATTAGCATATTTGAAAAAACTGTTAGCAATACCTCATTTAAATTAAAACGAAAGTGTATATTTTTGCGAATAAGTAGATGTTGAAAAAAAAATTCTTTTTTTGTCTATTATGCCATGTTTGTTGCTATAAAATAATAATTCATTTTATATTAATATAGTGCACTATAGTTTTCATTTAAAAAAATGTCATCAAAATTTTAAGACGGCTAAAAAAATCCTGCTGGATTACTGGATTCTACGTAAAAAATATTGTTAGTCGTGTTGCAATAATTTAAGAAATAAACCAAATAGAAGCCATAATACAAATATGAAAAATTATAGAAATATCCTTTTAATACCATTAAACTCATCTCACAAAATTTGACCAAGACAGCCTTATCAGAACTAATCTAGCATTTTTAGTTTTTGAAATAATCTACAGTAACATCAAATTTGGCCAAAAAAGAGATGCGCATCGGTAGAGATACTAGCTCCCAGCTGCCATTGCAACTTTAATAAAGAAGATAAAAATCCAAAAATTAGTCGTACTAAAATGAATTTTCGAAAACGTTGCATGCTCTCGTACTATTAGTTAGAAAAAGTGCGCCATACTCACCTCTTGGCTAAACGACTATGCATGTATTTATATATTTATTTGATGTATATAAGTTACAGTATAGTATAGATTGCATTATTCTCATTTATAATATATTAAGACATTGTTCCTGACCTTCATTTATGTGTATTAATATTGTGGAAGAATGATTGTGTTGTAAATACAACGTGATTTACACCAGGGGCAACAAAATGTCTTGTTTCAGATTGATTTTTAATAAAAAATACTAAACAGCTATTTTTGATTGGCACCTACTAACTCATTTTATTTTTTTCATAACATTAATGTAAAATCACGGAAATTGCTGAATAATCACTTGCACAAGTTATTAGCAGATGTTCCATTTGCAATGCGATGTGATCAACGCGCGCCACCGCATGCTACCAGGGTTGTCGTAGAATTGCCAATCAACCACTTTAAGGGAAGGTAGATGTTTAAGCGTGGTCTACTTCAGTACCTCCTAGGTTGCCAGATATACATATTCTAGGGCTCGTAAAACAACTGTTTTTTGCAGGAAAAATTTACAATAAGGAACAATTATGACACTTAATTAGAAACGCTATCAAATTGAAAATGGGGACAAATTTTTGCAGTATTTCTGTGGTTTTGCCTTACCAGACTTGCATTGCGGCTGACGGTGTACATTTTGAACATAAATTGTAAATTAATGTAATGGTAATTAACTAGGTTTTATCTGACCTACCATTAGTTTATTCTTATTCATTATGTTTCAAAAGTTTAAACCTCTATATTTCCCAAACCAACGGCTGGTAGGGAGAAAAGTATTTCGATTTTTTTTGTTAGTAACCAATTTTTAATACAAATTTTTTATTTTTGACTCCTGCTATAAATCATTTTGTATAATTTAATTAAACATGAAAATACTAAGTATAGGCATTCTACGAAGAAAACCAATTCAACATTTTTTTAAATTTAGTTTATTGTCAATTACTATTCCTAAAAATCTTGAACCAAATGTATTAGATGATTATTTATTTTTGAGATAAATATATAGTTTTTAATATTTTTGTTTGATATAATCATTGCTTTTGTTTTTTAGTATTTAGAACATTCTCATGGCAGTTTAGGTTAATATCGTATTGTATCCGCAATAAATTAAGGTATCATCTAAAAACAACTTTAGTAGACATGTATTATAACTCGGTTTATATATTTGATGTAAATATTTAAGTAAAAATAAAAAGTCACGGCGCAAGTACGCTGCCTTGTGGCATATCATACTCATTCTTTAGTTATGTTGATACTACATTATTATATTTTGTTACGTGTAATTGTTGAAGATGATCTCAGTGTTTTATTCCGATTATAAGATTAGATGCGAGACGTCATTGATTTTAATTGCTTGGTTTGACTGAATCAATAGTATATAAATTAAGGACAGAATAAGCAAAATCGTACGTAGAAGGGGCACATAATACTTGTCATCTTTCAGTAATCAGCAAAAACAATTTTTTTTCTAATTTTGTCTTGGTTTCAAAAAAATTTGTCGTGAGATTTAAAATATTCCTCAGTGCAGCTCATGCATTTTATGCTGAACTCTGGGTGGGAGTGTCGTGGTAGCACGATGAACTGAGACAGCATCGGTATACTCCCGAGATAAAATTGTGTTTTAAAACATTTTTAAAACTCGAAACTATAGAAACGCTGGAAACTAAGCCGTGTCCGCGAATGTACATTTTCTCTCACAAGCTTCACGCCCACCTAACCTAGCCTAACTAATTCCAAAATGTTGTGAGAGCTCAGGATAAAATGTCCAGGTTGTACTTCGTAGATGCTACATTAAAAGTAAATCTACTCATTTTAATTACAAAATTTCATTTAAAAAACATTCGAATTCTTTCCATACAATATTATTCCGTCAGTATTTACATAGGTAGATATAGACACCACTATAGTAATATAATTAATATTGTTTATTATTTATATATAAATAATAATAAAATATAATTAAATGGTAAACTTAGACAATCCTTCAAATGGGTATGTAAAAACTACAGTTAGATTAGCTTTGATCATTAATAATTATGTTATAAATAGTTATTTCTATTGCTTTATATATGTTTCTAGCTAGATGTACAACAACATACAATATTATGCGTAAAATAATCTAGATTCCGTTTCCTATATTAATATTAATTACTGTTTACATTACTTGTTTAAACGGATTAAGAAATGAAATGCATTGTATTCTATACGCGGATTAAACTTATTAACTATATAACAAGCCATAACATGAATTATTAAATAATTAATTAATGAAGATGTAATTTCTTACATTAAATATTTAACAAATATTTATAAGTAGACACAACTATGTGAACTAGAACGCGAGCATGGATATATTTTATTGAATTAGGCAAGCAAGTTTATAGTTTAAACATTAAATTTTTATAACATTACATATTAGCACCTAAATCATAAAATGTATACATGAGAATATTCCCACTAAGTGGTTTGTTCTAAATTAATTTTTCGGTTACTGTGAAATATTACAAACTTCTCAAAATATGTTTGTGTCAAAATAATATGCCGCGCTCTGTGAATTTCAACGAAATGTTAAACAATGAACACATATCTTAAACGAGTAATTATAATAATTTATTGCTCCATAAAATTGCGGTTTTATTGCTCTTTCTTTATATTTATACGCAACACAATATTATTTATAGTTATTTTAATCAATGGTTTATTTGCGATATTATTTAATTAGATTAGCCCAACATATGTTTTATTAATATATTATAATGAAGTTTGTGTTGATATTCGGTAATTTAAATATTTGGCGTGAGTTAATTAAATACACATATTGTTAATAAAGTCGTATATATACAGAGGTGTCCTATGCTGCACATCGTCTGATAACAAACATCGGTCAGACACGCGTCCGTCCTTTATCAGCTTTTCACACTCTATATTCATTATTAAATCATAAACGAGGAGCATCTCTTTTACATGAGCTCATTTTAATACGGAATATATTCTAACTAATATTTTAATTACTATCGCCACTAACAAGATTATTGCATTATTACTAAGGTTATAACTTAATGGGTTTGAAAATATTCTTTTAAATGATACATTGCCTCAGTTAATTATTATTTATTTTTAATTTTATAGCTTTTATTATAACAATACTTAAGGTTATACTCACTTCACAGAGTATGCATGCGACAAACTAGTATCATTAATCTATGACGTTAAATAATTACATTAATTAATTCATTAAGAATTAAAAGCAATTAGTTGAAATCATATTATTATAACAGTCGTACTTACTAATTGGAAATACCTTTCCACATCCTATACCATTTGTGCAGCTGCAAAAATAGACGTAAAAATGACCAATGCTAAAAAATAATAATAATATTATGAAAGACTCCAAAATAATTAAAAAATTGTCAAGGGTTACAACTCGTTCTAAATACTATAAACATGTAACTACTATATATCTATTATGATACAACTCATGTGTGTTTCATGTTAATCTAAAAACAAATTGTATACTTAATCAAATTAACGATTACCTTGGTGACGATACCAATATCACCAAGAAAACGTAACCAACCTTATAATGTAATAAAATATATTAGTTTTGTAGACCATTTTTTGTAAAAGTCATAGTTTTTAGCTTGTATGTGTTCACCAAGGGAACACATCTATTCTATACTTTTCTCATCAAAACCTACGGAAATGCAGCTATTCATTCGTAAAATTTATTTTTATATTTAATTAGCAAGTAACCCAACGTTTACCTCTTGTTATTTTCGTTTTTTTTTTATCTAATCTGATTTTGTGTTTTATATGTATTTATTTACTGTACTTATTTCTCCAACATTGATAATATTACAATTTTTGTGTGATTTTTGTTTTTCAATTTTTATTCCAAGTCTTACTTTTATGAAAACTTGTTTTTGTTCTTTAATTCGTACGATATTTTCTAGTAAACATAGGTGGAATAGGTAAAAAACATCAATTTTAATATGATTTTCCTCACAGCTAAGCCAAGTTATATGTAAATATCGTCCAGAGCAAGAGTAGGGTCTTGCTCTTTTAATTTTAGGTATTCCGTATTTAGGTCATTTCTAATTTGTAGAGATTGAGGTATTATATTTTTGTAAATGCATTTGAGGAGTTCATGTATTTGGAATCTATTGCATCATTTTGATGATTTCATGATGAGGTAAGGCTTAATAAAGTAAGGCTTTGGTCTACTGTGTCAAATACTTTGAAAGATCCGACCTGTTCTATTGGCTAGTAAGCTAATGGAATTGTAACATTTATAATCTCGAGTTACGTAAACAATAGTATGATCTCGCGTATTTTGCCTCTAATTGGGGAATTTTATTCTATTTAATACAGTTGTTGAGTAGTGTCTCTATCTTTTTTAGTAGTTTAATTCCTTTCTTCTTCATATTTGAACAACGATCTTCCCTTTACTAGGGTATTTTTTATTTTATATTGGTTTGCAACGCACCTCTGGGGACCTGAAGTTAGCCAAGCGGCAGAAGCCCGGGGTGCAATAAATGTTAATACAGTTTAAAGAGATATTAAAAAAACTTGACTTAGACAAGTTTAGGTAGAACAACAATTGTTTATTAAATATACATCCCGATATTTGTTTTCTTTGTCAAAACAATCAACTCCGTGTCAAACGGGCACAACAAAAATTATAATAAAATCTCAGGGCAAATTTACAAGTAAATAAAACTTATAACTAACTTTGAATTAAAAAAATAATTTATATTTATTATCAATTTTGACTTAGCTGGATATTCTTTTTAATACAAGCCATTTTTTGTTAGAACTGATTTTATTGTTTGGATTCTTTTTTACCCTTCTTTATTTTCTTCTCTCCTAATATTTTCTTCCTTTTCTTCCTATTTTTTGTCTCCCGATTTTTTCTCTCTGATCGCCCTTTTTCTGCGTTTTTCCCGTCAACTTAATTTAGTTCTATTGATGGCTACTCTTCCCCTTATTGTTTCAACCAAATCTGTAGTATTTGAAAATGTTATACCTACAGCTTTTCTAAAGTCTCTAATAATATTTTATGACGTTATTAATTCAACATTGTCCATCCACTGCATTATTTTATAAAGCTTGCTACTGGAGGGATGACACCAACAAGATATTTTATTGAACCGTACTGCTCATTTTAAAGTAAAACCTTGCAACGGTTTACCGGACCGTTTGTTAAATGCTTTAGAGCTCCGTTTCATTTGTTTCGCTTTATCTCTGGTATTTCTGTTAACTTAACATTTCCAGTCACTTTGACTTCTATATTATTCATATTTGTTCTTGGTTGCAATTTCAGATTATCGTGGAGTATAGTTTTATGTAGAATTTAAAGATTTTGTTTTTGTTTGCTACCATTTTATTTGCCCAATTTTGCATTGCTGTGACCTTTTTGATTTTATGTTTGTTTTTTCAATGGTTCTGTTGATTTTATATTATGTTTTCTTGAATATTTTTTGCTTCTCTTCTTATTGTATTATTCGGTTATATATACTTTTGTGTTTAAAGGCAATAATTAATAATTTTTAATGGTTAATTAATTAACCAAACCTAACCTAACCTAACCTAAAACTAAATTAACTAATATTATACTGTTTATTTTTTCTGGTTCTGCATTTTATAAGCTTGATTATTATTTTTTAGTTAAATTTGCTACATGCCGTTGAAAATATACAATTTTATAGGTTGTCTTAAAATATCAACGCCAATGGGTGAAGGTGGAGGGTCGCGAATAGCATGATTGGCTAGCTTTAAAAAAATATAAAAGACGTAATTTGTATTTATGTAATGTGATATGTATTTCTCGAGATATTTTTATAATAATATTTAAATTACGTTTCTTTTCAATATAAATTGATATATATATA
>JARJEC010048213.1:0-41491 GCA_030264575.1 Tachinus sp. AB-2021 | reverse complement strand
TATCGGTAAGTGAAAACAGTATCACGGCAAAATTATCTAAGTAACGCATAACTACTAATAAGAAACGCCCGTCATAGCAAATTCAAATAAAATATGTAATGTTTGACAAATTATAGTCCGCCAATATGAATTTAATAATAAATAATCGGTTGAAATGGAAAAAATATATTCTCATGCTAAATATAAGCTCGTGGTTCGTTTATCGATATTTTTTTATAAATGAAACTCGTTCTAATACCAATTTTCGTGTTGCGCGCTCATTGTATTTTCGTCGTTTCGTATTAGAATTTGTGGTATTTATTAATTTATTATTAAAAATCAATAATATCAATAATATACGAACCACTTGTTATATTATCTACGAACATTAATAATATTATTAAAATTAATATTGAGACAAACGTATAAAATTAATTTATCGTAATAAAATAACCTTTTATGAATTTTAGTTTAACTAGTATATAAATAGTAGCACAATTTTAGAAAACAGACAATAATATTGAAACTCTAAAAAACGAATTCAATAAAATTCCAGGTTGTGTAAACGATTGATGTGTACAGAAATAGGATCCCGCACGCATTTTACTCAGTATGAATTGATTTGATGCTTTTTCCCCAAAAAGGGAAGAATTATCAATACGAGATTTAAAGAGTAGAAGTTTAACATTTTATCTGATATACATAACGATTTGAAGAATAAATGAATATTTTTAATTTAAACTGTCATCAATCAATATTTTATTGAAACTTTTTATCCTTACTTTCTCTAATTATTTTATATTTTGTCGCTAATACACTCTCAAGTATTTTTTTTTAAATTTTGAGTTGATTTTTTCATTTATAACTAAATCAAATTTAATTAAATCTGTACAGAAAACGCTGTCACTTATTAAAATCTGAACCATCATCAAATATGACTTGGTGTGTTTTACCAATAAAGTGACGATTTATTCTAAAAATAATTTAAAACATAATTCTCGAAAATAGAAATAAATAAATTTTAATAATTTTTTTTTAAATGTATACAAAGATTTTCTTAAAAATATTGACTAAATAAAATACTTTAAATACCTGTATGCTGTATACTTGTGACCACTTAATCCGTCCCTCTTTTTAATCGTTTTGTATACCGGTCTTAATTATTTATTTGTCTATATAAATGTATTGCTCTGTAACTGTTAGCCACTTGATAATGACCTTCATAAGTCGAAACTCGAGTCGTCTATATTTTTATTTTTAATAAATAAAATGTTTGTGATTAAAAACATAGTAATTTTTGTTTTATTTACTTTGAATAGTGTTAATAGTTGTAGTTGAGTCCATCCATCGTTTAATTTTGTTTAAATTGTGTTGAAGGATATATAGAAAATAGCATCGTAGTATATCTGCACGTATATCGTTAAAATCAAAAGCTGTGCGTTGTGCAAGTAATACAAAATAATTCTAATTACATTTCTTTTACTCCACGTCTTACGCACGAACGTGTATTGGTAAAAAAATTATCTAGGATATATATTCTAATGGTTTTACTTACATGATATTTTATTCATATGAATCTCATTTACTTTACCTGTTAAATTGAATTAAGTTGATTTCGTAATTGGCATTTTAAACCCTTAAATAAATACTGATTGCGTGTTTATTTTATAATTCGACGAAAACATCTAATGGCGCTTTACTTAGTAATTTAATTTGATAAAATTAAATTAAATATTACATCTATCAGTCGATTAAAGTCTTATTATTACGTATTCTAGTCCATTAATTATTATCATAATTATAATATAAACTTTTTGTCATTGTTAATATTATATATAATAATCATTAGTTTTTTTTAACTTTGATATAATATTCGCAATATCAAAGCAAATGTTATTAAAGGATTAAATCGGTAAAATGTTGGCAGATTACATTATGCCTATATTAACAATGTCTCAATTCCATTAAATTGGATCAAAATTTAATTAATACAATCATAACCGCGCTATATTTATACCATAGTTGATCAATGTTGAGGATTATATTGAATTAACTATTTATTTGCATATTTCAAAGAAAAGCTTATAATAATATGTATATGAAAACGTTGTAATGTGATAATCAATAATAACAATAATACTTAACTCAAGGAGCATTTAATGATGGCCGTTATCTAACTATGAGTTAAAGTTTAAATATCATATTTAAGAATAACAATTTTTTTGTTTTAAAGCATTTTACGACGATTATAATATTTTTTTGGTAAATTTTTTCACCAACGCTCATTCTTGGTTGTTGGGTTTGGTTTCCTTTTATTATTATGTTTTTTTATAGATTATTAGAATATAAATGTTTTTGTTATTTTACCAAATATTTAAGTAACTTGGTTAGGTTAATATTTTAATCATTGCTACAGCAAATATTTGCTTGAATTTTTTGATATATCTTGTTTGTTTGAGTTTATGACATTTGTTCACATTTTTCAAATAGTTTGCGATATTTATCGATTTTATACAACTTTCCAGAAATTCTATAAAATCCTTGTGATTTCTGCTTATAATTTAGTAGAGGATTTATATCACTCTGTTATTTTTGCTTATAACTTAGTAGAGGATTTATATCACTCAGTTACTTTTGTTTTTGTTTTAATGTGGGTTACTATCAGATGTTATAATCTCATTTATGTTTATAATTTTATAAATACAGGTTAGGTCTCTAGTACCTCAGACAGCTTGGAAACAGCATTAAAAACATAGCACAGAGATTGTAATTATATTGTAGCTGGTGTTTGATAAAATAAAAAGGATAATTGCTTGCAACTCAGTCATTAATATAACGTTGACAAGAGTAAATGTATCGTGCAAAACAAAAAGCTAGTGCGTAAGCGACGAAGTCAATGTAAGCTTCCACCAAAATATCTACTTTGAAATAAATGACTATATGTCTAAAATATACATCGTAGTAATAAAGGAAATGAAAATAAATTACGAGAACACTAAAAAAACCTTGGAGCAGCAGCAGATCTTCAAGCAAAAATTAACACAGGATATTAAGACTGCTTTAATACTCCTGCCAGAAGAATGGAGTAGAAATCTTGTATTTTACTGACGACACGTCAATAGTCGTGACAGGAAAATGTAAACTGAACCGGGTAATAAAAGAGATATACAGAATAACGTACTGGAACTTGCAAAAGAGAAGACGGGTGCAGAAGAGGCCTGGAAGAAGTATAAATCGAAGTTCAGATCAAACATTTAGGGTCCATATTAGCAAGAAGGACAACAAAAAAAGAATTTTTGTACAGAACAATAAAACGTCTTGCTTGGTCTTAGGTCCAACAAAGGACCGAGGGCGAGTCAAAGAAAACTGACTAACTTAATTCTATTGTATATGTTATTCTATATATACGGTACTTATTTGAGTAGAAGCTATTAAGTGAAAAGCAAACCTAGACATTTTAACAAGGATCCAAATGAGAGAGGGACTAAGGTTATGCACCGGATAAACGCACTACATCTTTAGAAGACATACAAGTCATTACTGGAATTATACGAATAGACATCTTGTTCAGGAGAGAATGTTGTCCTACCAAACGAGGGAAAAGCGCAATGACATCGGAACAAATTACATAAATTAAAAGAGTTACAAAAAAGACGAAAAATTCATAAGGACCAAATGATTAATCAAAAACCTGAAGGAGTTGGTGAACAGAGATTATGGGGTGGTTAATTGCTGCATCACATAACACGTAGGAGAACACGGATGTTTTGAAACTCGAGTCTGGAATATTTTGAGGTAAATATGAATTAAACAGATTCAAAATTTGAGAAAGCGGTGAGGTTGATACAGTCCCGTACGCAATATTTAAATGTAAATATTTTGAGAACCTTAGGATTAAAAATGACAACAAAGGTGGGCAAAACAATCACAATAGACAATATATTTGAAACGCTGCAAAAAATAATTTTGTTAAAAAACTCAATAAGGGAGTACGTGATCTTAGAGGATATTAGCCAATATATTTATAGACGTACTGAAAAAGAAACAAATAGCTTACAAGAAAAAAATTGAAATAAAGGAAAGCATACCGCAGATTCATTAACGATAGTAAGAGGTATGTTGTCAGAACTGTAAAGGCCAGAGGCTTTTGTGCGATGTTAACAATTGAAATATAGAATGCTTTCAGCAACGCCTCATGGAAGAGAATTTTCAAAGAACTAGAAGAATATGTTATATCTACGGAAATCCAAGACATTGATAAAAGCTACCTGAGCGAAAGATATTTTGTGGATGAAGACAATATTGCGATTAAAATCGTTGAAAGAATAAACTTAGTTATGCAGTAAACAACCTACTCGAAAAAATTAGTTCGACGACAGAAAACCACCTAAAAATAAGAATCATTCTTATTTATTGAAAAAAAAAGTGGTTATAGGAAGAAATTGCGTTTTCAATTGATGGAAAGAAAATAAAGCATAGGACGTTAATAAGATACCTGGGAGTAGATCTAGAGAAAGGTATCCGCTGGAGCTGCGAAAATAGCAACGCCGATCGTTGTTGAGCTCTATCTTGAGATTTATTTTTCTCTAAGCAGAATTCAGCCCAACTGAATTGTACGAAGAATTAGCGAGGCTTGAGTAGCGAATACAAGGATTTTGTAAATTCCTCAATTGTCAACCATATATGCCTTATCTATGTGGAAACACGATCAACAACTGGAAAGGTAATAAAAAGCTAAACTCTGCCTAGAGAAAAATAAATCTCAAGTTAGTGCTCAACAACGAACGGCAACTTTGCACTTGCGTGAGACTCAGATTACTGATTGATCAACGGAAAAAAAAACTGCAAAAAGCGCCTCCGAAAAAATTATAGAATAGAAACCGTTGAAGTAGGATTGCAAAGACGACGAGAAAATGCTTAGCTGCACAAATTAATACCGCATCTGAGCACCTAAAGCAACAGCAAGCATGCAGACATACATTTTTATCTATTGCAAACTCTATCCGGACACGGTTGTTTCAATTGGTACCTGGAGCAGTTTTACATTAGGACCAACGCCAAGTGCAGTTACTATGATAGTCCCTTAGATTGAAAGAGATAAGAAAGAATACAAAGAACTTTCTGGAGGGCAACCTAACGCCAGAAAATATGATCTTAAGGATGATTGAAATTGTAGCCTAATTGAGATTGTTTATAGCAAACCTCATCGGAAAAACCACATCAACAAAAATGAAAGGCGAAATGGAAGCTTGCAAAAATTGGAGCAATTAACATACATAGATAATAGCTACAATGTCTTAAGGCATTTCCGATTTTTTTAGCGGTGACTAAATGTGGTTTTGGTCTATTGAACTAAAGGCTCAAGCCCACATACCTCTGTGGAAGAGAGTACGTTAGTATTATTTCTACCAACGCCAAGTGCAATTACTTTGTAACTTAGATTGAAAGAGATAAGGAAGAATACAAAGAATTTTCTGGAGGCCAACCTAACGCCAGAAAATATGATTGATGATGTTTGAAATAGAAGATTAATGGAGGTTCTTTGTAGCACACCTCATCAGAAAAACCGCATCAACAATAAAGAAAGACGAAATGGAAGCTTGTAAAAATTGGAAAAATTAACATACATAGATAATAGCTACAATGAAGAAATGCCTTAAGGCATTTCCGATTTTTTTAGCGGTGACTAAATGTGGTTTTGATATATTGTACTAGAGGACAAACTCGCATAGCTCTGTGGAAGAGAATGCGTATTATATCTACCTTCAAAAGAGGTTAAGTTAGGTTAGGATAGGTTAAGTTACGTTAAACTGTTCATATGCATGTGTTTTTTGAGTTAAGGTTTTGCTTTAGAAATTTTTTTCCGACTTTATATATTTCTGTTTTACATCGATATGGCACGTAGTGGCAGGATTTTGATGGGATCAAAAGCTTATTAGGTGACTTCAGAACTACTCAATCTTTTAATATTAAAATGTTGATTAATCAAAATATAAACTAACTCAGAATTACTTCTTTAAACTACAGCATTTCCCTCGACTTTAGCGTTTAATGCGAGCATTCTATATTTTATTTATTTGTCATTTATTTGTTAAACATTATGATATTATGTGAACAGAAACGAGAAATATGAGAATTTTTAAATCGGAAATTACGAGGGCTTTGCGAAATTTAACGTCGATATACATTTTGACTTTGGATCAAATCGCGGTTTTAAGATTTTGTTAATAAAATAGTATTTATGTTGGTCAAAATTCCGCGCCTTTATTATTGCTTATTGCTATTTAAATGTCTGGGTACAATGTTGGCATTTGTGTTGTCTCGGACAGAATTTACAGCTAATTCCGACAAAACTTCAGTGATTTTTCAAATTTTTTTGAGTAATTGCCATACATTTTGCAATTTTTTTCATTTTTTTATAAATATTATCATATTTTTTTAATTTACTTTATTTACTGCTAGATTATTATAATAACATAGCGAACAGATATTTTTATAAATCGCATTGCTGAAACAACAATGTTTCTGATATATATTTATTTAAATATTATTCGAGCACATAGTTGAATCTAACAAAAAGGTCACTTGTTATCATAACAATGAAAATAAATATTATTTCAAATTTTCCATCTTGGGATTAAAAAATATTTTAATTTTATTTCGCAATTTGTACATCAAACTATTTGTATTATTAGTATAAGGTTAACATCGGTTGGCGCTTTCATATTATAGCTTCTTATCATATTTAAAATAGATCTACGTAGACGCAAATGATGTGTAAAGTAACTGAAATATCTAATGGGTCAAATCATTATAAGTTGGTGATGACATAAGAAAAGATTGTGATGGAAAGGTTGCTTCATAGTATAACTTTGTTTCAAGAACCAATTATTCGTTGCTCATGCATAACATGATACATTCACATACTTCGCAAAGGTATGCAACTGTAATGGACTAATCAAACTGAGTTTAAAGCAGATAGATTGGTATTACTATTAATCAAAATATCTTTAATTATATATAATGTCCTTAAAATGTTGATCTATGTATGAGTTGGTGGAAATGGTATCGAATCCCTGTACAGATTAAAATATGTTTAGTTAATATTTTTTTCTGGAATATAGAAAAATTATTGTGTCCGCTAACATTAAATAGCTGGATGAACGCAATAAAATATTTCAGTCAAAACGTTATTTATTTTTTAATAGCTTTGACAAAGGTAATAAACATTTATCATTTTTAAATCATATATTTTAGAATATGCATGAATATTAATTATTATATTGTTTATGTATTTTGATATTATTCAGTATTTATATTAAATTAAATTTAAATAGCTTGGAATGTTATTAAAATGTTTAAATGATTGGTTTCTAAAATAAACATGAAATGCAATTATGTTTTTTTAAATTAATATTAATACGATTAAAATGTATACTGTTAATAAAAATATTATTATTTAAATATTAATTGGAAAATAGGAACCATAATAAATTGATTGAAATGTATTTATTCTTATAAAAATGATTTATGACTAGGACATGTATCATGTACAATGTAAATTATCTTATTTAGATGAAGATGTACAAATACATTTTTTAACATGCCAAAATATATACCCAAGAGGTCTTTAGTGAGATGGAAATTATAATTGTCATCTAAGGCAGTGGGATTAATGGCTCTTATTTATTATTCCAGTATTTTCTGTTTTTAACATGAAATACATATTTATAAGTCTTATAACGTAATGTGATATATTTTAAAACAAAAATTAGTAGCGGCATTACATTCACTTTTACTAAATTTGAGCTTTTATTGTAATAATTTTAGACCTGTTTACTTTTTATGGCTACTGTTATTTTTAATTTTTATAGTTAACATTTTTATTTATTCTTTATAATTTATTTTTTTAATGTTAAATTAATAATTAATAATAATAAATATAAAATATAAATTGGACCTTAAAATGTAAATATACTTTTAATTATATAGAATTTTTTAATTGAAAAGAACAATTAAGAAATTAGTAAACGAATTTTTTATTAAAAATTTGTTTATGTATACTCAAAATATGGCGAGGTTGGAAAGAAACTATCCAATTTTTTCCTAATAACATTACTAACAATAAAACCAAGGATTCAATAAATGATCATTAAATATTAGAAACCTTTGCTACGTTGGCATATATAGATTATTTATTGATGTTTGGTGATTTTGTCGATTATTATTGCGGTTAGTTATGTGAGACATTTTATGCTCAATTTCATCGTAGCCACAAATTTAAGATATTTATTGAAATGAAACGTTTATAGCGAGATATACGTCCAAATAAACAAAGCGGTTTAAAATGAAACAATTAGAGGGTTTGTTGGTGACGATATAAGCAGTGAGCAAATGCGAATGAGAGTTAAAATGGGGACGCGTTTCTCGCTATTTGATATATTTACAATTTATTTTATGTTATTGTAATAAATCTGATGTCAGAAAGTGTCGAAGCACATCCACTTTTATAATTTGATAAATATTTATTTTACAATTTAAGTGATTAATAGTAATTTAATAAATAATGCAGTTTTTAAAGTATTTTTTCTGGTGTATGTTGTAGCAGTTGCCATTTTTATAAATACTTGTCTTAATAACTTCAAATTGTTGGCTATTGCTGCACTTAACTATGGTGTTTACTAGATGCAATCCTAAAGAGCAACTAATCCTTAAGAATCATTGGCGCGGTTTTTTTCTTTGTAAGTCCGAATATTAAATGTTAGCTTAAAAATGTGAGTTGGTTCAAAGGAACTTCACGCGGGCAGGTGGCGACAATGCAAGCTTATTTCTTTAATAACCTTTATTGTTTACCCGGTTTCTTATCTTTTTCTGCATGACGTTATTTATTTTCAGAGCTCACTTAATTTAGATACTATAGATCTACCTCGAGAATATTGCAATAGAAATCTAAAAACATGTTTAAGAGAATTATTGGAAACCACACAGTAGATGACTATATGTGTTTTTTATTGACTAGGAAAAATCTCCAAACGAGGATGTACCGAATTTTTCTAGAATGCCCGATAGCCGCAAAATGCCATTTATATATATCTACCTAGTTTGGTTTTTTACTTCCAGTATATTTTTCTCTCGTTGCCTTCTTTTTTGCTCATTCTTACCTTTCCGACTTGGTCTATTTGTTTATTTTTTTATTTGTATTTTACTACATAACCTGTGGCTTGTGATGACAGGGTTTCAATGGGACCAGCAGCTTATAAAGTAACCGTACCATAACGATGGATCAGAGCATTTTTGTTTAGGTTAGAATTTGACCCCTTAACACGTTGTTGTTTTTCCAATGTCCGAATTTTTTATTGTTGCAAAACAATGTGCTCTAGAGTATCTCTTTGTGTATTTAATTTCTTGCGCACCAAAACAGTTGTATTTTGTTATGGATTAGATTACTATGTTTTGTGGTAATTCAAAGCAAAATCCTTATCAGTAGAGCATATGTCAAGACGAGACGAAATATAAATCTCCTCGAGATTATAAAAAAATGATCTCGCCGAGATTTTCAACATATCAATCTCTACAAAATATTGACAAGATCTTGGTAAGATTAAAAAAATATATGAAATTTTATACATAATATATAATACAACATATTTATTAAATAAACTTTTATTAAAATATTAATAATTATTTATACATTTTTTTAGATGTGAAATCTCGTTGAGATCTTGTTTTGATTTCGCCGAGATCTTGTTTTGATTTTGCCGGAATTCGTCTTAGTCTTGATCTTGACCTTGAAAAAAATATATCTCATCACGATCTCGATTTCGAGATGAGCTCGAGATTTTTTTGTCTCGCTAGAAGCTCTAGTTATTAGCCATCTTCCTATTTCTTGGCATTTTTTTGGCATTTTTTATTTGGCTTTCTGCTAGTTGGAAGTCCGGCTATGGCTTTCAGATTTGTTTTGTTCTTGCCTAGTATGGTTGTTTATTCTTTTAATGGTAGTTTTACTGGGATTACACCTGCCACGGTTTGTATTGTTCTAGTCGATCCCATACAATTGGTTACAGCTATTTTAAACGCAGTAATTGGTATCCTTGAGAACAAATTGTTTTAATTCTTATGACAGGTGTAATCTTACCATATTGGCGCGCTATATATCATGATTGATAATGCTATGTTCTAGATTTGGCATAAGGTCACTAAGCGCGTTCATTCCTTTTATTGCCTTATTTGACTTTAATTTTTAGCACAGTCATAACATTATAATGTTTTACAGTGTTGGTCCAAGAACCTAATCCTGTGGTGTTCCACAGGATTAGGTTCTTGGACCGTGACACGTGATGTTCACATGTCGTATTTATCGATCACAAGAGCATATTAATTTTTTGTTTCGGAATGAGAATGCATGTTTATTAAAGAATTTTACCGATACCGATACGTTCTTTGCGTCTAGAGTTACCAAGATGGCATAGCTTATGCTGTTTTGCGTCTCCGACAACTATAACTATAATTCTAAGTTGTGCAGACGCCTTGGGTGCAATTGAAAATAGTTCTTATAACTAGTAGAAAGCTAAGCACAAAAGGATACAAACTAGTAATTGGGAAAGTTACTATTTTGTATGTTTTCCCATACGTTTGTCTCCTTTCTTGCGCAATACTTTGTATACGCTTCTTTTTGAGAGTTTTTAATTTTCTTTAGATTTATTTTGTGCATATGGGAACATGTTTGCAAGACCATGAAACTTTTTTTTTGTTGTGTTAAACTGATACATAGCAAAAGAAGATTGCTATTTGATGTATTTTTACCCAAACGAACCTCAATCTTGCACTTGCTTGTTACTACACAGGATCATTCATTTAACCTGGAATTTGTAAAACCTGGAACAATATGCATTGTTAAAAATGTTTTGAAAAAAGTGTAGTGACTTTGAAGAGGACTTCCGATCCTCTTGGGGTTGGGGGGGGGGGGGCTTTAAATAGGAACCCTCGTTTTTATCGCAGATTTTGATACTACGGAAAAACTGGTTGAATACAAAAGTTACGTATATTACCCGTAAAATCGCAATCTGCAATAAAAAATGTTTTTAAATTTTCTTCTCTATTTTTATTTTAAGGTAACGTCCATGTTTTATTGCAGATTCTGACTAGAATTATTCAATATTCTACAAGGGAAAAAAGTAACTTTTATATTTAACAATTTTCTTGTCGAATGATAGTTGGCACAGTACTTAAAGTGTGTCGTCCGTTTTATCATTTTTTTGTTTTGACAATTATAACGCTATCTACTACGCAAGAGGAAAAGAGTTGCATGCAAAAATAATGCATTTAAATGTTTCTTTTAATCATAAGGATGGTTTCGACCTCTACTATGTGGTACTTCATTATTAGAAATAAATAAAACAAAAATTACTGTTTTTAACCAGAAAATTTTATTTATTGAAAAAAAAATAACAGCGACTCGAGTTTCGACTCGATTTATTCCTTAAATGTTTCTATTTAAGATTTTACAGTTCTTTCTTCCTTCTCTTGTGGGGGGTGAGGTACAGGTACTTTTTTTATATGATTGGTCGTCTCTTCCCCCATGCCATTACAGTTTTGTGAGAAACATTTTTGCATATTTTTTGAGATATTACAATTCCAGTTTAAATGATTAATCCTGTATAATCAACAATTTTTTTTAATTCTTAATATTTTTATTTTTTTGTTGTGTATTTTCTCTATTACTAATGAAGTATAGCTCGATCTATTGCACTTTAGATTTTTTTGAGGTATATCTAGATTTTTAAAAACATGCTTCAGATTTGAACTTTCTTTGTCTTTCTCATGTTTGATGTTTTTACCAGATTGGATATACAATGGCCGCCTTCTTTAAATATCTAAGTGATATATAGTTAGTCATAAAATTGCACTTTATAAAAATGTCAAAATTTGGATAGTCTAGACATATCTCGCTCATACGACAAATTTTTGCACATTACACCTTTTTGTTTTATCAACCACTTGGTTTGGTGTAAAAGTATATTATTTTATCTACAATGAGATTAGAAATGCCGATACTTTTATCATTTTAACTTTATATTATTTGTAATTTGTAAAATTATTCTTCCGATATATTTTTTGATATATTTTTATCAATACCAATAATAACTGCACGATCTTTCTAAGGAATTTCTATATAAAAAAACAAAGTAAATACCAATATGTCGCAATTAATAATGAAAACACTAAAATCCTAAATAGTTTAATAATGGTCAAATTCAAAACTCTCAATCACTATAACAATATATTATAAATACGGACGTATAATATGTAAGTAAGTAGTTATAATTATAATTATAACTACCTGCTCTTTCTTACTGTCATTAAATTGTATAACACTGCCCAGCTTAAAAGATTTTGGTTTATGGCTCTTTTTGAAATACACTGTATCTGCATACCATCAAATTTAAGTACTCCTTTTTGAATAAAAATACTGTATATGAAAATTCCAAAATAAAAACATGAAAGAACCAAAAATAATTAATATACATATATACAAGGTGTGTCTAAGAAAACGACATACTTCATAGTTTTTTTTTTTGTTAAACAAAAGCTTTAAAGGCCATATAATTCCATAACTAAACATATATCCATGATAACTTTACATATTTTATATTAAAAACATATATTAAATTATGAATTAAAAGTGAAAATTAACTAATTAGACAGATTGTCATGGTCTTTACATATTCATCTTCATTATTAATATATCATAAAGGGTCGAAATTGTATACAGAAAATATATAAAATAATATTAATTAAAAAGATTATTACATTATTAATAGCAACATTTATTTGCATGATATACAATCACCTAACGCAGGAAGAAATAAAAAGTGTTACGAAGCGAAGCGTAGACATCAGAAAGAATCTCAAGTGAAAAGTCTTGTTAAAATCGTCAAGTATAATAGTGTCCCTACTGCCATAAATATCCATTTAGTTTTGTTTGTAGTACCGTAAATAAATAACGCTTCACTTTCTGAATTTCACCAACAATTACATTCCCCTTTTATATTTGTTTCTTTTTATCCCATTTACCTTGCATTGATATTTATTAGGCTTTTATTATTAAAACTACGGTGTTGTGTATATGTTGGTTATATTTGAAAACACATTACGTTATATTTATTGAGTGGACTTTTATTTGAATTTTATTAAAAAATTAATTGATAATAATTTGGATTTTTTATAATAATAATATTAGTTTTAAGCATAAGAATGCTTTCAACCTCTATTATGTGGTATTTCTTTATAAGAAATAAATAAAACAAAAATTACTGTTTTTTAACCACAAAAATTATTTATTTATTTAAAAAAAACGCGACTGGAGTTTTGACTTATGAAGGTGATATCAAGTGATAATGACCGTCATAAGTCGAAACTCGAGTTAATAAATAAATAATTTTTGTGCTTAAAAGCATATTAATTTTTGTTTTATTCATTTCTTAATTTTAGTTGATTTCACAACAGATCTAAGCTCCAAACACATAAACATTACATGGATTCATATTTGCCTTGCCATGTTAGCTGCCCCACAATGAGGAATGAAAAATTGGTATATTGAGCCTCACTATTAAATTTGTTTAAAGAATTTGTTTATGCTTTGTACAATATTTTGACCAGTTTTGAAAACATATTTTCAATTTTTGTGTTTTTTTAACTCTTTATAATTGGTTTTTAAAGTTTGCAATAACAAACCTTTTTTGAACTTTAACATCCTTTGGGAAGTAGAAAAAAGAATTAGAAAAAAGGTAAAAAGGGAATCAGTGATGCGTGAGATGCATCCGTGCTTTTTGCGACATCAATATCTTTGAACATTAAGATGCACACATGCTTTTTATGACAATTGATGTAATATTGGTAAAACAATTGCAGGCTGCGCTTTAAGTACGAGACAAATTAATTTTGATGCATTTGAAATATTTAACACAAAAATTGTATCCTATACATATAACTACAATATGTAAAGCCAATTTTTATATTCAACTACTATAAACTACTATTGGTGCCTTCTTGCACCAATCGATAGAGGAAAAAGGTGGGTTCTATTATGACGCGTATCTCAAAATAGCCTAAAATAGACCTTATTTTTGCAGCGTGCAACAGTTTAAAAATATAACGAATGCAAAAGGTTTCTTTTTGTGTGTTTTCAATGCATGTATAGATTTTTTTTAAGTTGTTTATTGTCACACATCTTATAATTGAAGACCTCGGGGCAAAATGGCTATTGGCCACATTTAAAATTTTAACCAATTGCAATTTTTAAATTGAATTAAGTTGAGAAATATGTTAGTAACATATTATAAACTCTTTATATGTTTGTTCTGTGCATATTTGAATACCCAATGAACGTGGAAAAAATCAATTAAAAAGTATTGATCATGTTAATATTTGAGTTTTAATATGCATTAATCAATAAATTCCTATTTTGGCAAATAACCTTGAATTTTGATTTGATTCTTCAGTTTTATCAAGTACGTTTTTACATGAAATATTTATACGAATATTGTAAATAATAATAATTTACTATTTAAATTTTTAAATGGAGCCTAAGTTGAAATTATGATATAATAAATATTAAATAGTTCAAAAGTTTGGGTGTTGATCGAACCCACAACCTTTGGATTTCCTGTCCACTGCTCTACCAATTGAACTACGGAGGTATCTCAATTGGCATTGGTTTTCCAAAGGTTGTTGTGTGTAGTAATTATTCCATAATTCTAATATTCTAATTTGAAATATTTTTTATTATCATTGTTAATGTCAGATTTATATATATTATTGTCGCTTTCTAAGCATTTATTTAATGGACATTTAAAATTCAGGCTTAATAAAAAATAAAATAAATAGCAAAAGTAAAATTGTAAAAAGTATTAAAGTTGAATTAAAAAAATAAAACAATGTAAACTTGATGATGAAATACTATTATAGACTGATCTATAATATAAATATAAATGTTGCCATATTTTCGTTGTAATTAAGTGCAAAAAATAAATAATATGTGAAGTTATTTTAGTTAGTAATTAGAACTTTTCTTTACTAAAATTAATGTGTATACTTTGTCTGAGAACTTTAATTCATTATTCACGTTCAACGATATTATTGTTTCATTTTAGTCTGAAAAAAGAAACATAATTAGTAAAGCAGACACTAATGAAACCTCGGAATCACTAAGAGACTGATGTTAAATTTATAAATATATAAAATATATAAATACATATTTGTACAATTCTAATTTTGAAACGCTTTTAGCTCGATCTATTGATATTATAGATTAGTATTATTTGGTCGGCAGTACGGCAGAATGGATATATACGATTAACATCGAACAATATAGGTTAGCAGCTTATGCCGTGGTCCGTGCTTGGATGGGTGTCCGAGTGCGCAGTGTCCTTGCTGGAACTAGCTCCACTGTCCCAGGCCTCATTCAAAATAGCATACATAAGTATATCCATTTCTACGGCTCGGTGTGTCCGACCATCTCTACACTCGAAAGGGTATAAAAGAGATGTAAAAGATAAATAATAATTATTATTTTATTAAGTATGAACATATCATTGCAATTTAACATTTTTTTGTTTGTATTTCTTGTTTTATATTAATATTAGTTTTTCAAATAATTTTCTTCAGTTGTCAAAAAATCTTGTAGTTTTTAGAATATTACCAAGTATGGCAACAGCAGTTGACGAGAAAAACATTTTAGTATATATGTTAAAGCAATTTATTTTTATATGTACATACATTTTTTCTGTTACAGTATGAAGCTATTTCTGTACATTTATATTTTGACTGACGCAGATTTTTAACTGAATTAACACTGAAAAAACCATTGCATAAAACACGAAATGAATTATTTTGCATTATTTAAATTAAATCTTAAAATGACAAAACAATAGAAAAATAGTTGCGAAAAACACGAATCGATCATAAAATAATGATTTAATTAAAACATGTTTGAAATATAAATGATATGTAAATAAACAACTGATTGTATAAAAAAATTTTCTTAATTTGTCTAAAACTTGTGGAAATTTACATGGCCTAAATATCAATAGTAATTTTACAAACATTATGAATTGGAAATATTCATTTCAAAATTTATTTAAAATAAATAAACAAGTCTTCCTAAGGAAATTTAATTCAAATTATTTCCTTAACGAAAACTGAAATGTTGTCATAAATTTCTTTTTTACACGCTTCAATTATGCTTTGTTTTATGTCAAATTTTATTATAATCATTTTATGAGTTTATAAATCATTTTAACGAGAACTTAAATGTTGGCATTGTTTCCTTAATTTTTTACCTTTTATAGCTTACTTTATAGTAAACTTTAATTCAGATAAATACATAATAGTAATAAAACTACTATGGATTTTATCAAAATTTGTTTAGTCAAATCGCGACTGCAGTTTTGACAGAAACAGAGTCTTCATTAGACGTTACGTTACGTTAAGTAAATTAACAACGAAACAGCTACAAATATTGCAAATAATATGTATTTGCAATTTTTAATTATTAGTAATTTTAAATTAGAATACGTATTATAATTATTATATATTTACCACGTCATTGTTTTATAAAATAAAACTTTTTAAAATGGTAATTACTTAATTATTATAATATTCTAAAGAAACTGCTGCTGTTTTTTTGTTAATTTACTTCTACAATCATTGTGTGACTAAATAAATTGTTGTAATAAATAGTTTTATATTTAATCTTGTATTATGAATTACCACGTAGTAATGGTCGATTCTATCAATTTTTTGAAATAAGTAAATATTAAATAACTTCAAGTTGTATTTTAGAAGTTCAGAATGTGCAAAACCGATTCAATAAATCTTTCGGTTATGTTGCGTGTTTCGGCTGTGTTTCAATGCACAGAACATTCTCAATAACGATTATTTTCAATCTACTAACATATTTAAAATAAATCTATTAAATATTTTATATTCTAACTCTAACGAAGTATTTTTTCCTTCTCATTAAAGTTTATTATTATTATTATTATTATCTCCCTATCGAGAACGCGCTCAGGTGTATAAAAGCAAAGTCAAAATATTTTATGAATTAGCAATACAAAAGTATTAGCTGTGCTTGCAAATAAATATGGCATTCTGGCATCCTGATCACCCTTTTAGCTTTATTTATTTGATGTTTTTGTTCTATTGTTGAAAAATGAATTGGCCGTATCAACCATCCATCGGCTAATAGCAGCAGGAGTGAAATATGAAAGACATGCCCGAGAAAATAAAAACGCAATTGTATAAAGATATACGATTGCTAAAAATTCCAGGGGATCCGGTAATTTATATTAATCGATCATCGTGACATTAAATACATTATTTATAATTCTACATATATCCGGCGCAATCTAATTAGTTAATGTTATCGGATTGATTGGAAGCTGCATGTAGAATAAAACGGTTCGACTTGTTTAAAGTGGATTTGCGAGGCTTTTTAACGCTCGAAACAAAACAAACGCAAAATCAGCAAAAACTGCGAGCGCCTCTCTCTCTCTCTTTCTATGTCACTTCACTCTTGTTCCCTCAGCTGGAAATCTCCAAAGAGGAAAAATAAGGGTACATCAAATATACCTTTCGGCTGTTTAGATCCGGTTAAATAAATAAGTAGATATTTATTTGTCCGCGGCGTTTATATGAAGGGAAATTGTGATTTAAACAAAAACGTTTAAAATGTTTAATTTAGTTTTTTTTTAACACTTTGTAAGGATAATTAATGATGATCAAGGTAAAATGATTAATGGACTAACGTAGATTAAGCAAGTTGAGCAAAATGGTAAATATTTTTATTGTTTACCTATAATCACGATATAGATATTAAATTATTCATTAATTTATTTTTTTTCCTTGTTTATTACAATTATATTATATTAATTTTTGGGAAATTCAAACTTGTTTCTTTTTATTAAATAAAAACATTAATAAATTTATATTTTGCAACATTTTCCCAACGAAAATGTTTTTTTATATTTATTTTGATTTAAAAAAAATCGTATTTTCTAAAAATTAATGTAATTAAATTTGGTCACCAACCTAAGGGTAAATTTGATAAAAAATGAAATCGAGTTTATTGTTATAATTTCATAAATATCTTTCAATATTGAATAATTTTTATGCAATTTACAGCAAACATTTTTTATATGTTTTTGAACTTTTAAACATTTTTCAATAATTGTTCTAGATAAAAATAAAAATTTGACGGCTTTTTGGATAATTGTTTTTATTTATTGCTTAAAACTATTAAAAGTATTATTATAAATCATAGCGGATGAAAAAAACCTAAATATTATCTGTAAGTTTTAATATAATTTGTGTAGAAAGGTTATAACAGGCTATGCATATTGACATGAAAAAGCAGTTGTCAAAAAAAACACTTCAATAAACTGTGTGAATAAAAAATACTTGTATTAATTAATATCTCAAACAAAGTACATACAGTCCCAAAAGGAGAAGGGAACAAATTATTTAATTGGATGATTTTTTTTCCTAATTGGAACGATATAAGGACTTTTAAATATATAATTAATGAAAAATCATTATTTATATTAACTCTTTATTGGGTACGTTTTGGCTTTAGCTCTCTTTTTCTGCGCTCAAAAAAAAGAAAAAATGATTCTGTAATTATTGTGGCTTTTTATATCCAATTTTAAATGATCTATGATGTTTTAATGGAGTATTCTTTCTAACTTTTACGTTTCCTCGATATGAGAAGTCTCCGCTACTCGGTTTATGGAAATTCAGTTACTTTATGTGAAAATAGAATATACTTAAGATACATTAATGATTAGTGTAACAAATTGAAACCATTTTCATTTGAAGTAAGTTCAAGACTGAAGATCTATTTATAATTACAGTTTATATACTAGATAAGTGGGGATGCAGGTAGCGGTATCAAAGGGAATGGCATTGTTTTTTGTGTGGAAAAATTGTAAATAATATTAAAATCCTGAATTTAAGAACATTAATCTGCCGATAATACTTGCAGGTGTAATGTTTCATGCGATGTGCCCTGGAAATTCCCTGAACAAGCCGAGCACCAAGAAACGTTTACTTTTAATAGATTTTGGTTGGTAATTTACATAAATTCTTGCCACAAATGTTTGTTTACCCTCTAGTAGTTCTCATTGTCGCTATTCGCATGATTCCTTGTTCTAGACAACTCGATGAGTCTCAATGACCATGGAGTGGTGATGTGTTATATGTATGCAAGATAGTTTACTAAGTTGGTTAATAGTTGGATCCTTCTATTTATTTTTTGTTGGGTCACATATTGAGTGGACCAACGATTCCAGAAATTTTGTCATTTAACTAGTTAAATGTGTTTAGCATGGATAGCTCAAGCATATTGAGCAGTGAAGTACCAATCAGGAGCTAGCCTAGACTAAATGGTTCTAAAGGAATTAGAGGCCGTGAGTTCAGACAAGCTTTAAGTTTGTAAGCGTCATAAATATTTTATACGTCAGTTATTCATTTCTTGCTATCCATTTTAGATGTTTTTTTATTGCAGCTTCTCAGATATCTCCAAAATGTGATAATCAGGATGGTATAATTTTATTTTACATTTAATTTTGTGAATTATGTTTGTGAGTCATTATGGAGTTTCGTGTGCCAATAAAGTTTCTTGCATTATCAGAGTAAATCGTTCTTGGTTTTCCTTTTTATGCACAGAATCGTTTCAAACAATTCACAAATGCTTTTGATGTTATGCAACAAGAAAAGTCCACAAAAATCAACTACAGTTTGTTAAAACAGTTTTGATTTGACTCTAAATTGCGGTAATTGGTGAATACTGTGTTTGTAAAAGGTTAGGGTTTATTCCAAAACACCTCATACCATTGAATAGCAATGCCTAAATCGTAAATTTTATTTGTTAGATTTTTATGGTATAGAACAGTCTTTCCTAACCTTTTTTGTACACGGCACACTTTTTCAATAGCACACAAAATGTTCTATTCAAGAGTGTGCCGTGTACAAAAAAGGTTAGGACACACGTTTTGAATAAAAAAATTTACGCGGCACAATCGAATTTATCGAAATCCCAAATTATTTTCTTTTGAATTATTAAGGATTATATTTCCTTAATTCCAAAAGGTCATAAAATTTACAAAGGGGTTACACAATTAGAATTTTTCAAAAACAATTACAAGTTAAAAAGTAATATATTTACAATTTAATATAATATGAACTATCACAGAGGTCTCACGGCACACCTTGAACATAGTTGCGGCATACCTATATGACGCTACACACCGGTTGGGAAACACTGGTATAGACTATCTTTGTATTTTTTTACTTGATTCTATTAGCAATGATGTGTGATCATGATCTCCAGTATTTTTTCTTTTATTGTTAGTAAAGCGACAACAATAGCGTTTTGCCCGTTAATATTTTAGATGACCATCTGCTAAATAGGTTGTTGAAGCATTGCAGTAGTGCATGTTGTTTTGCGATGTCTAGAGCCACTCTAGTTGCCTCTATTAGTTTTGCCAGAAGTAGATCGCCACATATATCTAAGCGTATTTTATTGTCCTTGAGTAGCCTGAACTGACATTTTCTTGGCTTAGACTCAAGATCTTTGTGTTTATCATTATGGCCAAACACTTTTAATTTAATAGACAATATTTTCTTAAGTTTTGTCATATATATGCCAGAATTCTTTTAAGCTTTAAAACAAACACATTAATTCAATTATATTCACAGTCTTTGTAATGGATTGTTTGACTATTGTGCGCTTCTTTTTCATTACAGCTAGTTTATCTAATCACTAAATTGTTGGGCGAATCATTTTAAAAGACGATTGTTATTAATTTTTGCATTTCCTTGCAAAGAGAATAATCATCCTTACTTGGTTCATAACTAAATCAGTTACTTTCCTATGTGACTTGCGTTGTGAAATCGTACTTGAGATATATCAATTGTGTAACAAATTGAAACTGTGTTCATTTGAAATAAGTTTAAAACTGAACTGATATATATATACAATTACAGTTTATACTAGCGGACATACCCATTGTTTACGGGAGTATATAAATATTTTTTTTTAAATAAAAATTTATAATTATTATTGATAAAACTCTGTATATACTACGCCAGCTGTTTTTTTAAGGGCAAAAACAGAGAGTTGAAACGTCTGACTCTTAAACATGCTACAATCAGTTGACTGTTGGAGAATTATACTCACTCACTTCAATTTCTGCGATTGACAGCATCTGGTTTTGAAGCTTATTTACAGTCATAGCAATGCAAACACTAACATGAAACTGAAACCGTTTGAACTGAAACGTTAGTTGCTTTAATTTAGGGGTATATATGGTATAAATACAGATTCTCTAGTCCTTGCCTGGTCACCAAGTGAATAAATACACTGGGGTAATGAATTTACTGACTACAAAATTGACAATTAATTCATGAGGTTCCATTTGATAAAATCGACTTTCCGACCAAAAACTACAAACGCGTGCTTTGTAATCCTGCCGAGAGCGCCATTAACACAACATCGACTAAATTATTTTTTAATAATTTTTTATCAGTTTTGAACTATTTTAACCGATTCGTGGCCACCTAGATGCAGAAATAAAAATGTGTTTTGTTGCCATGTTGATAAAAATTGACGATGATCAATTTGTTTTGTTGTCAAACTAATTAAAAATAACAAAAGAATGTATATGGTTCCATTTAAAGTTTATAAGATGGCGTCTTTTCCGTAATAACCAGAAGTGATAAAGATTTCACAAACATCACAATAAATTTCATTTATCTTGATAAATAACAAAATAAAACAGCTTTACCTGTGGCTTGAGTCACCCGGTATATACCGGAGTTGAATTTATTTTAAAGTTGCCTATAAATAAAGACTTTTTTGTTTTTCTTGTTCCATGTCCAACATTTTTTTTTTTAATTTTCCGAGTTTCTCGATTCAATTACATTTACTTTAGTTTTGTTCTGATAAATTGTTTATGTTTGGTATCATTGCCTGCAGAAAATGATTTTCTATCAAATAGTCACAATTGACCCATGAGGTTCTATTTTTTGATCGAAAATACAAAGCCGTGCAGAAGGCGCCAGTAACGCAACATCGACCTAGATTATTTTTTAAAATAATTTTTTATCAGTTTTGAACCATTTTAACCGTTTTGCAGCCACCTAGATCCAAAAACTTAAAAGTGTTTGTTTGTTGCCATGGTGATAAAAGTTGACGATAGATACGTTTTAGTATCTAAATTGTCGAACTCATTCAAAATAACAAGAAAAAAGTATATGGGTCTATTTAAAATTCGCAAGATGGCGTCTTTTTCGGAATAACCGGAAGTCATAACAACTTTACAAATATCTCAATAAATTGCATTTTTCATGTATGTAGACTTATATAAATTTCAATTGTTTAGCTTTATAATAACAAAATAATAATGGATTGGATCACTATGTATGTTTATATATAAGATAGAAACTTTGATGGAGTTGGGAGAGGGGAGTTTTTAGGTTTGGTGGGAACTTTGAAATTTTTAAAACCTCAATTTTTTATTGTAAATTTTTATTGTACGGAAAAAAGCGTAATTTTTGTATTTAACACTTTTTTCTTGCGTGATAGATGACACTGTAAGCAAACCGTACCTATTTTAAATTTAATTTTCTTTTATCGATTAAAGCACTATCTATTACAGAACAAGAAAAGTTTTTATAACAAAAGTTGTCTATTTTCCTCTGTAAATATGGGGTTTTATGATTTATTTATGATTCCAAGGTTACCTCCAGCTCACTCCTCGGGAGTGGTGATGGAAAATCGAATTTAGTATCATTGGATAACTTTTTAAAAAATATTAATTAAACGTAAATCGTGTTTGCGATTTGATGTGTATTGTCGAGGTATTTGTCCAAGACAACACTCTGTATATAAAACGATACAAAATTTTAATTCTATTATTACTTATTTCTCAATTATTCCTATTATTTTTTAAAATAGACAAACATATATCATACAACTTTTTTCAAAATGTTATTACGCACTTGAATATAATACTAATTTTACATGTTTTTGACATTTTGATGCAAAACTAATTAATTAGTAATTATTTATTTTTTATACTACTGAGGAAAATGCAAAATAAAAATATTAAATGAATTTATAAAATATTTTTTCTAAAATATACTTTAAAGCTACTTTTACTTCTTTTTCTTTTCCTAGTGCAAATATTATATGTTTATTTTAGTAGTAGTAAACATAATAATTTTATACGTATTCTTAAAATCCAGATAAATATAAAGATTTGAGTTCATTTATTTATTATATTTATTCAAATAATGTATTTTTACTACAAGTTTGAATAGTATTTACTTTTGATTTTATTGATTATTACAGCTTTGTTATATTACAATATGTAAAAACAAATACATCAAATATTATGGATCACTTCTTATTAAAATACACATGATAAATCTCCCAAGCAATTCTGATTGGGTCAGAGTAATTAATTAAAGATGACTATCTTTAATTAATTATTGTGTAAACAAATTTTGCGGTCAGTATCCGTACCACATTAAAATTTAATCGCGTTTATGAATTATGTATAAGATTTATAATTAAGCCATTAATCAATACACAAATTTATAAAATTTATTACTTTTCGAGCCTCAATGTTGGTTGTTACTACTAATTCTTTGTGCACATTTAAAAAGTTTATGAAATATGGAATGTAAAGAAACATATTTAACTGGATAGATAAGGTGGTTAGTAGTGAGATGAACTTGTAAACTTAGTTCTACTCGCTTTGATCAAGAAGCCAAACGAAAATGTGATAATTCCACGCTAACATTGCGGGAAATTACATCCACAACAAATATGCCGCATTTTTCGAAACATCAAAAAGCGCTTAATGTAATAAGCGATTTCGTAGCGCATCAAACGATTAATAACATCAATTTTTATCGTTCAATATTTCTTTTCGGGCAATCGGAATCACAACAGCTTGCTCACAAATGATTTTTTTGTTGATAATATAGACATAAATTGAGCATGAAATGAATAAATGTAACGATTGGTAATTATTTGCACTTGAATTACAGGAGTGTTTTTGAAATTTTATTAGGGCATCAGTTAATACAAAATAAAAAAAGTTTATGGATTCCGGTCTTACGCTTTGAAAATGTTTGTTTAAGAATTGCATGCATCTTGGTAATTGAATCAAATCTATGGGAAATATTTAATTTCCTAAAAGCTTTATTGGGTTATGATTTAATCTACAAAGTATAAACTTTAATTAAATAAATTTAATTGTAATGTAATAAGTAAATATAAGTAAATTTATAACAAATATTTTTTAACAATTAAATTATTCTTTGTATTATTGAAGATAAATCATTTTGTATGAAAAAAAATATTGATATTAAAACATAAATAATTTTTAATTGACTCGTCAGTTCAGTATTTTTCAAATCCTTTAATTTTAAATTCAATTTACTATAAATTCTAGCTTTTATAGTAGTTCATTGGGTACACATTTGGTGGCCGCACAGGGCGACATATTTATTAGAGCTTGAAACTTTTAAAATTAATTAGAATGAAATGCTGTTTAAATTGTTTAAATAGATATCAATGAAGTGACCAGTACTGGCTGCAAATCAAATTATTAAAATTAATTATGATGTTTAAATTTATGGTCCGGCAAAAAGTTGATATCTACTACCACTAAAATAAAGAAAAATATTTTTATACTTTAAACATTTTTGTTCAGAAAAAAATGTGCTTTTAAAATGTTTTGAGAAATGAACACTTTCCAAATATGTATGTTGCTCATTTCAGAAATCATTTTATTTCTGGTATAATTGTGATTTTTATTATTCAGAAAAGAACATTGTCTCATCAAACTTTACTGTTAGTTTTATATAATTGATTCCTATGCCATCAATAATATTATTTGCTTTAGCAAAATAAATATCGAATTGGAGCAATTTTACTCTACAACAAAGCTGCAAATTGAAGTTGAAATCAGATGCTATTCAATTCAAACCATAAACCAACTGCAATTATCTCATCAATTTCATTTTTTCATTGCTTTTTCTACAGCATTTTAGTAACACACTTACCAAAATAAAGCAGATAATAATATATTTTCCCGACAATTTTAAAATAGGTCACATTTTAAAACATTACACGAAACGTACAGAATGCAATTAAGATGACATAATTTTATTATTTCAAATAACATTACATAAGATTATTAAATTATCCTTTTATAACAAATTTAAACATGTAATGTTATTAAATTATAATACAATGCATTAAATATAATATGTAAAAGTACATTGACATGTTTTATTAGGTGAAATATTTCAATAATTTGTACAGTTTTGCAGTCTGAACTTTGCATAAACCGCATACGCCGGCTGCTTTTAAAAGCAACGTACATTTTGTGTTGTCGGGTCAGGAATTTGAGGGTCTCTGTTTAGGGTTTTAATTCAATAAATGGGTCGAATTTTCCTAATGCACATTCACCCAAAATATCAAGCTTGAATTTTTAATCACTTTTAGTAATTGATTCATTATAAATAGAAATGCATAAAGTTTCTATTTAGATCAATTCTATTACGTCCAGCTGATTAATATTTCTATTATTATAATATATAATATTATTTCAATAATAATCTTTACATTAATTTGCCGAAAACCTAACTAACTATAATATTATTATTTTGGTTTTGACAAATTTACGGCAGCCAGGACTTTTTTTAATATTCATTTATTTATTAATATTTTTAAATGTTTCGGTGGCTAACTATTCATTATCACGTTTGCAAATTTTTATGACTAATAAACATATTTTTAAAACGGTAACGTAAATTTTTCTAACCCAATTAATTATTATATGGCTTCGAACGTAATTTAAGACATTATTTATTTTATACGGAGAATAATGCAATGGAATAAATTGGGGTGCGAACAGAATCGTTTCTAAGTCAAGTATTTTGCGTGATCAAAAAAGACGAATGTATGCTTCAGAACCACAACACAACATCCTTTTGTTTTTATAACATTTGTTTATATGATATTCTATTTTTTTAAATTTAATATAATTTATATTATTTTTTTAAAAAAATTTTTCTAGCACAAAGTATTTCAAATACAAAAACTATTTTTATGGGCAAACGATGGCATGTGTAAAATAAAAGTGATTTGTTGATGAGTTATCAACATTGCAAATAACTCACATGTACTCGATACATTGATGACATAGTGCAGTAGATTAGCTTTCAAAAATATCTATCTGATGGTTTAGTTTACTCTCTATTTGTATACAAATGTGAAGTTAACATTACTTATTAGTATTAAGTTAACAAGTTAAGGAATGCTACTCCGGAAACCAACCAGTATCAACACATTATGAAACGCAATTTGAAAACTATAATTATATTAACAAATTGATAAATAAAGTTATCAAACAATAATATTTGCCTGTTTCAGCGTCTTTTGGGTAAAATTTTATTATTATATTTTATTAATGCTTCCACAGTATTATTTTGTTTTTCTGAGAACGTACTTAACAAACTATAGCACAGTTACAAGTCAAAATTTAATCTTTTTTTATGTCTAAGTGTACTAAACTTTTCAGTTTTTCAAATAGTTAAACATAGTATATTTAAATTTTTTATTAAATGTAAGAAATGGTTGGCAAAGTGAACAATTAAAAACGCTGAAAACCGGTGTTTAAATTTTAAAAAATTAAATTCCAATCGAAATTTTGTGTTTATAAAATTTCATAATTTTTTATAAAAAAAAATGTTTAGCTTTTTATCATCCGAAAAAAGATGTGCTTAATGCGATCAATTTGTTTTGTATCCGGTTGTGTTTCTTTTGTTCAATCGTTACTTTTATTACATCAAAGGACTTTTAAACACAATAAACTTTAATATTCTGGGCAAATGTGCCTCAATTTTCCAAGCAAACGTGACCTCCAAGAATATGATAGATTTGGAGATTGAAACTAACATTCCGATTATAATCAATATAATGTCTGACAGCAATATTACAGATATTGCGAAATATAGTAATAAAATCATAAAGTCTTAAATAGCATTGACAGTTTGGAGGCACTGCCCATAAATAATAGAGTATGGTCTTTACACAAAAAGCCGAAGGCATAGAATGGAACTTTAACACCGACCAAATAGCTAAAAGGTTAAAACTGGCATATTTATTGAACCAGAAGCAACTTTTGGGATCCCACATGAGACGGAATAGAAATAATATTAAGCAAATTTACAACCGAACACTGAACCCGTTGATCTGCCCAAAATTCTAACTAATTAACCTTCTACCAAACTTTTGTTGAAGCTGCCAAGGTATCAATCATGCAAGACTAAACCTATTGTAAACAAAAAAAAATCGCATATGCGTTGAATCAAACTACAAGACTGATTACTGGAGAATGTTATCTTAAAATACATATGCATTGATTGTGTATACAAAAAGATCCACTATGTATTGTACGCGGATGCTTGGAGGATAAAAGGTATCCGCAGCAGCTGTTGTGCGCATGCAACCTGCTGCTCACAGTTTACTTTGACAAGCATAAGCTATCCTAAGAACAGCTGAAGACAATCATTTGGAAAAAGTTTTGTGACTTTATAGAATAGACTGAACTGCTGAGGGTGTAAGACATCAGAGGTTTATAATATTACTACCAGGACCAGTGCAGGAACGCCTGATCCAAATAATCTCATGATGACAAAAAAGTGAACATTTTATTATCAGTTTTTTGTTCTTTCTGCTGCTAGTTTGTTATACGCGGTATATGTGTTCTAAGATTAGAAACGTGTTTGTGTGTCTGTAGTATGTACGTTGCTTTTCTTGCCTTGGCCATCACGAGTCGTACTGTAGCCGTTATCCTAATCAAATTTGTTATCAGCCAACTTAGTAGTTGTCGTCTCAAAGATGGTTTTTATCACAGACGAATTCTCGGTCTGTGATGTTGGTCCAATTATTACTAAGACGCATAGCCATCTTGATAGAGGTGCATAATATTACTACCAGGACCTCAGTGTAGGGACGCTTCATTCAAATTATCAATCGTGATATATTATGTGTCAATTTTTGTGTCCTTTTGACCATTAATTTATTTACAAATTGTTCTCATGTGATCGTTGCTGTCACGTTCTCCAGAAGAATGGAAGTTAAGTATGGTCTGGTGTCAACTGCTAGATATTATACTTTGTTCATGATCGGGACCGTGGCTTACCACTTCTAGGGGATTTTTACATCTTCAATATTGTATTTAATTTTTTTGTGAAAAAGACGATCACCGATACTTTAGTTTACTGGTACTTCTTCTTTTATATTGTACTTTTTTACTAATAAAATCGGCATCAAGTTAGATACTTTTGCCCCACACTTTCTAATTACAAGGATAGTGAGATATTTGGCATAGTCCATGATAAAGATGTTTATATTATTTAGTGACTGTAATAGGTTGTTGAGGACTAGGCATCACTGTAGAGGAGGTACACCCTTGAAATATAGGCTATTGTTTCCAGCAACATAAGCTCCCACAGTTTTTTTATATGATGTTATTTTGACAGTACTATTTTTGAGCAGAAGCCCCATTTTTGACAAAAAGTTATATTTCTTGTTTTTTTTTTCATTGTCGTGTCAGTATAGGTAAAAGATGTTTTCTTAAAAGCTCTTTTAAAATTAAAATGGTCCAAAGAGCAATTTTCTTACAGTTGATTGTCTTTTCAGATAATATATGCTAATTAGCCTGTTTGCATAAATTTTCCGATCAGTACGCCTAATGATGCTTCAGGAATGGTTGGAATTTGAGCTTTTTTTCAAGTGTACCAGTATATCATTTTTTTAATAAGTTAGCTTCAAAAAATGTGGAACTGATTCTTTTATACGAATTAACCAAATCGTACGTAGGTTGTACAGGTTTTGGTATAAATATTACATTATATTTATTTTTATGAAATTCGAACTATTTTTAAATAAAATAAAATTAGAAATACATTAATATTACTTTAATTGTTAACGGTAGCTTCCTGGTAGGTTTGATAATACTGATTGTAATGATTTTACATATTGGCCGTCTCTGTGCAGCGAAATTTGTGTGTCATCGTGATAGGAAAAAAACCATCAGCGCATGGTAAAATGGACCAAACATTTGATAAGGTGCTATGATTAAAAATATTGCGTTTGCTTTGTCCTAGTCCTTCTTATGGAATTGCGATCATTTAGAATATTTAATTATATACAATATTTATTTCTTATGGTTTTTAAATTTGCAACAGATATGGAACAATTTTGGGACTTCAAATATTCTTTTTTATAAATAATTATTCATTTTTGAAAAACCGTTGTTGCTGATAATATTTCAATAGTTTTATAATTTAAAACAAATTATTATTAAATTTTATATGATTTAAAAATTTTGAAAAATAACATTAGTTAAAAAAAATGTAATGTTTTTTTCCTAACCCTTTATCAGTTTTAGTAACCATATGGTTACATTAATTTCAGAACCTTGTATCGTGCAAACAACCGTCTAACCATGCCACCGAATCTTGTATTAAATTAGTAACATATAGAAAATAAACTTTTCCAGAAGCCACGCATGCGCGATTTGAATGTTTTCCATTTTTAACTTGATTGATTTCACACGGTAGCATTGCCTAAGACTTACAAATTACAGTGAGCAAGTATAGTAGGCGCTTGAAGTTATGTAACCATATGGGCTACTTTACCCAAAAAAGGACATACAAATAATTTCAAATAGGTTCAATAAAGGGTTAATCGAATAATTAAAAATATCAACATTTTTTATTTTCTTTGTAATTCTGAAGAAGGTTTTGACATAATTTTGAAAATCCAGTTTCATTAATTTTCAAAAAGTATTTTTTTAATTATGCGGACACACGGCTTCTTTCTTTTAGTTTGGTGTCTCACACTTGGAGATTGCAGTCGAGAAGAAGTTTTTTATGTAAAATGTGTTTTTTAAGAAGTGTAGAATGGCGGCTGTCCCAAAACATTCGGCAAAATCAGGTGTTAGACCAACGTTAGGTTGGTTTCTAAGTTGTCAGCTGCTTAATTGTCGTAGACTAGAGTCTTAATATAGAACCACAAAAAAATCAAAAGGAGTCAAATTATACAATCCTTTATACACCTAGTTATGTGACGTCTTATGGACACTAACGCTCTTATACATTAATTAAATAATTCACTTTCTAAAATGAAACAGTGACTGATCATTAATTGAGCAGATGGAGATAGCTGTACTTACTGTGCAAAATGTAAAATTGGCTCATTTTTGTTATTTTCAGTGCCAAGCTTCACAGCAGCAATAGCTTTTTTTAGTGAGCATAAAATTATTATTCATACTATCACCAAACACATATTTAGACAAATTTCTTTATTTATTTACTAAATTTTCTAAAATATTTTATATATTTATTTAAACAACGCAAGCCAAGTTTATTAAAATAATTAAAGTGTGTGTTTATACGTTTTTACTTTTTCCTTTATATAGGAAAAAGTATTGGATTCATACAAAAAATTGGAAATTAAAATTTCAACGGAAATATATTTTGGAGATACCTGAGTCTAAAAAAGTTGTATGTTTGTATGTCTGTGTATATGTGTGTATGTGTCTGTCATGCATAACAGTTTTTAAGATATCGTTTTGAAAGTTGGGGAATGTGTTAGAAGTAAGCTCTAGTTGAGCCGCCCAAAAATTCGGTTCAATTGGTTAAGTTGGCAACACATGGTGGTCAATTTTTTTCTTCAAAAATTGCTATAAATGGCCTCGATTTGAACAGAATAACAAATGAAGAAATTGAATTAAATTAGTTTTAGATCGATATGTTAATACCTAACTTATAAAAACGCATTAGAAATGTTAAAAACGAAGAATATTGTCAATTTACAAGAAAAATATTAACTTTATAACCAAATTTTATGTAAACTAATTTGTAGATTTCTAAAATCTGCATATTTTGTGTGGAAAACAAAACCCACATGATCAGTGTCAAAACCCGCGATATACGAAAATATAAATTATATAAAATCGGGGCAAACAAAGTGTGTCGAATAGACCGACCGGATCCATCTTTACTTTACAATATCCCTCACCAACACATTCGAATATTCTACTTATCTCAATGAATTTAAAAAATTTGTTGTTTACGTAAAGAACTGATGGCGGAAATATATTGTTGTTGGAAAAGTTTTAGTCGCATTGCGACCTCTAGTTTTCTTGTATTCAGAATATAAAGATACTAGAAATTTTTTAAAACACTAAATGAGGTATATATAATAATTATTATTATTATTGGAAATCAAATTATTTCTAATTTTTAAAATCTGTTTTATTTGATTTTATAGAAAATCTACATAATTATCATTTTGTTTGATTTATAAATTTGATTACGTCGCATTTCAACTGATTACAAATAAAAGTAATTGCTAAAATTGATGGTTTAAAATACACAATTTCCGTGGCGCCGAATTCGACAAAAGTGTTAATTTTCTAATTCGGCTTGATTATACTCGGATCAAATTTTAATTATCGTGTTTAGTCTCGATCTAAAGAACTCAAAAGCAGTTTAAATGTAGCAATAATTAGATTCGATAAAACATCAAAAGGGTTTTCATTTAATTAAAAATAAAATGTTTCCTTCAACAAACATTTATCATTTAATTTTACGAATGAAGAAATTCGAGTATAAAAATCTGTTTGATGTTTTATGACCAGGTCATCTTTACGAAAATTCAAGTAATTGTAATTGTAATAAAACAAATTAAAAAATATTTTAGATTAATTGTCATTCCTTTGATGGAAACACCTTTTAAACTATCTCGGTCTTTTTTCTTTCAAGTTTTCTGACTCTGCCTGCCATTGTACGCGACGCATGTTATGCGGCGACCTATACAATTTAACGTGGGTTTCGAACTCTATGCCAATTTTAATCTATTTTGGTATAATTTTTAAAACAATCATAACTAAAAAAATCATATTATTTATAAGTTGATTACTATGAAATTTATTATAATGATCCATGAAAAAAAAATCATTACAGTCATCGTAAAAATAATGTTCAATAACTTTTGAAACAAGTTTTAATTTGAAATTAAAGTTAATTGGATTGAAAATTTACTTCTTGTAAAAACCAATTTTAATCAAATATTTTGTCATATCATCTATCAATTTATTACAGTTTTCCTTAAAATGACCTATAGTAGTAAAATATTAAGAAAATTCATGTCATTAAAATTAATTTCAATAAACATTCTTAAACAAAAGCCTAGATTCATAATTGTTGTGGTCTTCCCGTTGTTTTCTAAGAATGTCTGAAAGGTATAAGCACTTAGTTATAAGTACAAGATGACACATTAGTGTTGTTATTTTAATTACTGTGCGTATCTTAGCACGGTACAAATGCTGTTGTCCTATGTACTATTTAGTATTTCTAGAGATTATAGAATTTATGCTTTGCTGGTTGTATTTTTTTAAATTACTTGTATATAAATTCAAATATGTAATTTTTTTAAATTAGATTCTATTCAGATTTCAGAATTACTCTATTTGTACCTTTAATACGTTTCTTATTGAAAATGCTGACAAATAGCATACATTATCGAATATATCTCAGATGAAAAATATATACGATTTAAAAACGTCGATTTTATTTCAGATTGCACACAGACGCGTCAATATCCCTAATACGAGCGCTGCCGAATGTCGGACAGGAAATTGGCGCACAGAATTTGTCTACTGTTGTCGTAGACTTTTCACAACATACGAGATACACGCGAGTAATACCCAAAAATTCCACCACCGAAAACAAGAAGGGTATAGTAAAGAGGTCCCCCACTAACGACTATCTAAGCAAGAACATTACAATGGTGTTGGAGAATCTGCTGAAGAATTACGAGAGCTCTCAACTGCCAACTCACGGACAAGGTAATCAAATTAACATAATATATCAAGTTTTCACATCAGTAAAATTTTAAACACACTTCGATCAACGTCTTGCAATCTGATTGAATTAGTCATCAAAATATAACACAATTTTCCGCCAGCTCTGGAAAGCTTTTAATTCGATTGCGGGTCGTTCATTAACTGACACATTATTAAATAGATCGTGAAAAGCACATATCATGTTTTCACAGGGTTTAAGTAGTTCAAAGCTTCTAACAAATCATTAAATGAAATGACACATAAAAGATTACTTTCTATGAGCACACACATCAATGTAACGCTTAGCTTTAAAGACATTATATTTTTACAATGTGGTTTGTCATTAAGATTGCATTGCGTTCCGGTTGTGTTCTGCTAACAATGTCTGGATAGACAGACGTGCATAGATATGCTCCAACCCCAATCCCTTTGATCTCTTCGTTCACATAGTTATTATAGGTAAAGACTATGGGTGCTTTTACATAATTCTTGGCATGTTCCAACGGTATGCTAAAACGTAAAACGCTCTCCATCACGAATGCAATAAAAACAGAAACAACAAAGGTCCGCATCTCTGAAATGTTAACACTGGAAAAATATTTTAATTATGATTATTTGTGCAATTCAATTAAATTTAATTAATTAAAATATTTTTATTGATTTAAATATCAGCATTATCTTGATAATTATACTTATATTTTTGTTATATTTTTATATTTCTAAATGAATATTTATAATTATAATTTTAAATACAATAACTGAAGAGAATTATGTACAAGGAATAATAAAAATTAATTGAATTTGCGTTTATAAATTCGACTCAATAAATATATAGTTTTATTTTCTAATTTAGTTTTATATTTTTACATTTACTTGTAATTATAAGAAAATTAAAACTTTTACTTGCAGTAATAAATAATGTTATTAGATAAATGTAATTATATTTCATATGCACACACATTTAATTAATAAATTGTCTGCTTTGATGAATTGCAGTTCAGTGAACACCCATCATGTTACTTGTTATTAAACTATTTTTGAAAATAATTTAAATTCCACATTTTGTTCTTTGTATGATGATATTTACTGTGTTGTTAATATTACTAAGTGTATTAAAAGTTGTAGTTGCAGATTTCCAGGTTTTTGACAAATCAGCACAATTTTATTAAAAAGTAATATTTATTTTCTATTTTATGTAAATCTTGGATTATGAAAAAAGATTAATTAGTTTTTGAATTGAAAAATAATTTACCGTTTGCACTCAATTATTTTATACATAAAGCTACGTTGACACGAGCCAGTAAAACTGTCGCAAGTCGCTATCTGAGAGTACTTGCCAATTTATTTGCATAAACCCTCTCCGAGAGCATACTTTCAGACAAGTCGCAAAAATTGCGGAAAGTACTTGCGGTAAACATTGCTTGCCAGCTAAACACAGTGCAATAGTTTTTCACTTCCTGAAAGTTCCGTGCAAGTAAGTTACACAAGTATTGTGATTTAATTAATTATAAATAATAATTTATTTGATATTATGTTGCTACATCTTAATATGTAAATAACTTGCTTATATGTAAAATTTTTTGCAAGATTTTCAGAAATTTTATTGCAACTTACTTGATTGTGGAAACCTAGATAGGGCAAATATTTTCTTCATCATTTTAAATACTCAATCAAAGGCTTTTTTGGCATTGAGCATAATCAACAATGTTTGTGAAACTTTTTTGAATTGGGGAACATGAGTTTTTAAACAGTTGGGAATTAGTTCAGTTTAATAATTGCGTTTGTAATATATTGAATTTTTACATTTTCCTTTCGTGTGTTGCATTTTAGTGATATATTTTGAATGCCACTTTTTATTGATGTAAGCTTACTGGTTTAGCCATTCAGAAAGTGTTTTATCTTTGTGTTGAGTAGTAGTATTGTCTGTGGCGTAACGATCCCTCCCGGGGTCCCGGTATAGGGTTGGTGTCTGGGCCGCCGCCGCTTACAAGCAAAAAAAGCGCTAAACCGTTTCTGAATACTGTATTTTCAGTAACATATTTCGAACATTCACACGTAGAACTTGTGTGACTTACTAGTTTACAGTTTAAGAACTAACTATTTGCAGTTTAAGAACTAATAAGTATTTACAGTTTAAGAACTAACTATTTACAGTTTAAGAACTAACTATTTACAGTCTAAGAATTACATTCTATATTAACGCAACTTAGAATCTAGCCCTCCGGACTTTCGTTAATACGAACGCGTCGATAATCTCGTCCAGATTCGCTTTCAAGGAGTTTTTAAACCTTGTTCTCTATGGACAAAATACTCAAGTTCGCCAATGTCTTTTATCCCATCGAGTTTTGAAGGTTGCAACCGTCACGGGAATAGTCAAGAAGAGTAAAAGTACGGAGCACACATCCGAGAAACAAGACACGAAAGCAAGAAAAAACGACAGTTTTCCAAAACTGCAATAAATTATTCTTTTCTTTTTTTCTTTTACAGAACAAGTAAACCCAATTCTCTATATTAATGTACAGTTTGTTTTTAATTTTTTTATCAGCACTGCTCTCATCCACACTATTCCGCGTCCATCATCTTTCAGAATTTTTTTCTTTTCATTTTCTCTTTTCCTATTTTGCTACATTCAGTTAATATTATGTTTAACCCTCAACTGGTGATGTGCCTTGGGCGGAATGTAACCAGTCAGGAAGGGTCAAATTGTCCCTGGCCTCTTTATAGGGTCAATTAATTTTTTTTTAAACAAAATATGTTATTGTTAAATTATAGTTTTAACAATAAAATTTAAATAAATTTATTTTTTGTTTATTAGAAAAAAATAGCCAATTTCAAACATTAAAAAATTACGAAATTAGAAAACATTTAATGAAAAGACAAATATTTTGGCAATAGGTACAATTCTAACATCTGGACACATTTTACAAAAAGGTTTAAAACTTTGTTTACACTGAATCGATGTTTTTTTATTAATTTTGTAGGGGCATACGTAATATTTTTTTTTTAATTAAATTTGTACATTTTAATACCGTTGATATTTAAAATATAAGATAAGTCACATAAGTAAATAAAATTGTTTATTTTGAAAATCAACGGACTAACGTAACTGATAAGGAAGGTCCAAATTGACCCGGCTATCTCCAATAGGGCCGCCCCTTAAACTAAAAAAAACTATTGGTTATTTAAAGCACATAATATTAGTAAGCTATTACAAGCAAAAATTGGATTTACAAAGCTAATTTGACCCGTACCTCACCAGTTAAGGGTTAAGAGTATCTTTGCCCTGTTTGCACATTTCGCATTGTTTTCTTTCTTCGTCCATCTAAAATTATGTCACTCATTACCCACTCCCACATCTGAAGCTCGCAATATTTCTTTTTATTATTAAATTTAGCACTGTCTAAATACAACAATAGCATGGCCTTTTTTATAATTGCGTAACTATCATTGTATCTGAACTCATTCACAAGAGTGTCTTTCTTGTCTTTGTACATTTATATCTCTCTCTCTCTCTCTCTACAATTTCACCCCACATGTCCACTGTTTTCATTCTCTTCGCGTTTACACTTACATATCCAGTCTTATTATAGTAGCTTTCTTAGTCTATTCCTAATTTTTAATTTTTTACTTTTATGTTCTCTTTAATTTTTTTAATTCCTGTAAGATTTTACATTCATTCCTTTCTTTTAGTCTCTCTTTGTACTTTATAGCTCGTTTTATTTTTTCTTTTTTTGTTTATCCAATACAATGTACGCTGGTGTTTCCTTATTTAGACCCAATCAATACCCATTTCCAGTACTTTGCCTATTGTTTTTATTGTTCCTTCCATTCCCAAACGTTCGCTCCAAACATCATACTCCTTACTAAAATATCAAACAACATACTTTTAATTTTTATACTATCTTTCATTCTTTTAACTATACCTCATACCCCATACCTGTCCTACAACTTATTACTATTTTTTTTTTGCTAATTTATTTATATGTTTATTCTCACTATTATTTGCAGTTACAACATAAACTAAATATTTAAACGTTTTTACATGAAGAAGGAAAGGGAATACAACTTCCCATCTTTAATCCTTTATTTTTTGTCTCTTTCTTTTTTCTTAAGCATCATTGTCTTTGTTTGTTGCATTTATTTCTAAAATATGTTTCGTTCCAATCATCCCTTTCATTTTTTTTTTGCTTTTGTAGCTATAATCACTATATTGTCAGCATACGCCAAAAACCACAGTTTTTCTCTACACACTACAATGCCAACTATCTGCGCAGATTGTAACTATTCATCAATATGGGCAATATATGCTGCAATAATGATGGGAATCAGTGGGCATCTCTGTCTCAACCCTATTGTAGTTCAAAACCTTTCACTCAATCTACCCAAATGTATATAATTGCTATAATATATCGTATCATTTAATATATTTATAAATTCTACTGTTCCTACCCATGACAGTACCACCTACTGTACGGAGACTGTAGACATAAGTTTTAATAATCAGAACTTCTACCTACTTTTAAAGTATTTGGTTGGACCTCGTGCTCTTTCACCCGTGTTTATGTAGGTATATGTATGTTGATTTAAGGCTTCTTACTTTAAAAGCGATAGGCGAGGCTATGAGATTACCGATGCTAGTAGATAAATTAAAAATTTTGAACAGATTCAGATCAGATTCTTTAAAATGCACTAAATCTAAATCTAAATTATCTCCTGTTTACCGCATTTTTATCTTAACCTGTAAATGTCACACTAGCAACAATCAAACTAAGACAATGCTTGTTGCAAGTGTACAATTTTGATAATAAGATCAAGTGATTACAAGTTATATTAAATAATTATGTCAATTTATGATATTTTATTTTTACTGTTGTCAAAATAATTTTAATTAATATTTTATAAATGTACCTACAGTATGGAAAGAAAGTATTTTTACCAAATATGTGTATTTTTATTGCTAGTAATCAGTACTAATGGATCTTTTGAACACTATTTTAACAATTCAAAATTATCAACCCATTCTTTGGATTTGGATGAGCAAGACACGCCACATAATAATAATGAAACCTGCATGCTAAATGATAAAAACGAAGTAAAAATATTTACTGTCTACAGACCTAAAATAATTCTGGTAACAGTAACTCCGAAAATTGTTGATATTAAAAATGAATCAAATCATATTTCTTTGCAAAAATTTGCAAAAAATTTCTTTGCGCATTTTTTTCTCGAAACAATAGAACAGAAGATTATATCTAAGAATATTTCGCAAACAATCACACCAGTTAATAGTAATATTAATAGGACTATTATTTATTCAACTATAATGAAGTCTAAATACAATGTAAAAGATATGAAAAGAAGAAACACTAAGCTGGATACTTTACCTGCAACTAATGCAAAGTTTCTTATTAAAAATCGAAATAACGGAATGCAGTCAATGAACGATGAACTAAAATCAAAATTATTAAATTATTCAAATGTAGAATCAATTTTATCAACAAAAAATAAATATTACAATTTGTTATCCACTGAAAATTCTACAAGCTTTGATTTCTTTAGTAACGTACATAGTCCAGAAAAAAACCGTTATAGAAGATACAAACTCAGACCGGGTTATTATTATAAACCAAAGAAACTTGATGATTATCTTGATTACTCGGATGGAATGCATCCATATCCGCTTCGTTTTAGAAAACAGAAAAAACCGATCCCAAAACCTAAAGAAAATGTTACAGGGCCTCCAGCTAAACCCGATGATAATGAGGAATATGGTGAGATAGAAATGGTCACACCTGAAGGTTTTGAAGATTATGATATTGGATTGATACCACGTGCTATTAGTTACACAAAAGGATCGACATATCTTTTTACTGTGACACTTCCGCTGTTCATAGTATTAGGATTGCTTATTATTGGTTTATGCTATTGTGTTAGAGCACGGGGATATTGTAGCCGTTTGTTTCTTAAAGATCCAACTAGAGAAATAGAAGCAGTAATTGTAGTAGAGACAACTGTAGTACAGGAAACATAGATGTTAAATGTATAATTTATAATCAATATATTTTAATTATAATTATAATCAGTGTTAACATTTGTTTAGTAGTGCAATATCCGGACCCGTACCCTCATAGACATAAAAACATTTTTTTCTTAAAGGCAATACAATAATAAACAATTTGTAAATGGGTTGCCTCTTAAAATCCCGGCATGGCTATTTTTAATTAAAATTTTAATCAATGTTTTTTTTAAATCATTTCTGTCTTTCATATTCCTTAATATTTTAGCACCAATTGAAGTTGAAATATCTAGAGAATATGAAAAGTTGGCTATCATTAGTAGCGCATGCAATGATTCTCTGTTGCATTCGATGCGCTTACTACAAATTTTAAAAACGGCAACCTTAACAATTGCCAAATTTTGCTATACCACAATAAAATTCTTAATTTTTGTTCTTATTGAACTTGACGAAAGTCGATGAGGGTGTATTACGTGTAGACCCCCACCTGTCCATATACCTGGCAACCGGACAATAAGGCCATGAATAAGGTAGGCAACTTAACTTTTTCATATTTAATAAACATATTACCTTCAATTAGTGCTAAAATATTTAGAAATAAGAGTGAGAGAAATTATTAAAAAAAATTGATTTAACAAATTTTAAATAGATGTAGTTTTGCCCGGATATTAAGCGCCAACCCATTTACAATTTGTGTGTTATTCTATTACTTTTGATGAAAAAATGTTTTTATCTAAAGTGTCTATGAGAGTAGATCATGCAGGTCCGGATCTTAGACTATAGTGTATGGTCAAGTAATCTCCTAATCATTTATCTAGGCTGTTTTTAACTACTTCTAATGTTTGTTTTTCATCTTTTAAATGTTTTTTAATAATTAAATTATATTTTATCCAAGATTGGTTCTCCCAAAACTTCTCGTAGCGAGTGTTTAAAATACTATTGTTTAGGGTTATTTGTTATTTTGTTAATTGACATCAGGAGGCTGATCTTCCCCTTATTATTAGCGTTACTATAGAAAAAATATTCATTGATCGATATAGATTCATTCATTTTTCAAATTTAATATACCGAGATTTTATATATTTCTCCGAACATAATATTTTCTTCATACAATTTTTTCCTTGTTAATTATTATGACACTGGAATTATCTTATAAATTGCAAAAAAATGGTCATCTAAGAAAAACACAATGGGGGAGATTTCCAGCCCACCTTCCTTCTCCGGATATGATCCATCTGAACTCCAAATACTACCGAAGAACCGAAGCTGGTGAGAAATTCCTGCCCACCTGAAATTTTTACCGGCTTTGAACATCAAACAATCAAATTATTGTATCCATTACATTTATTAATAATATTGAGATACGCGGGTAAGCCTGCTCTCAATCAATTTTTATCAATTCTATGCATACACATAAAAACAAATTAAATTTATTTTGATTTCACTTTCATACACTATATTACACCAAAATTATATATTGCGGCATAGTGGCGGCTGTGGAGTACTGACAAAGTAAGCCAAAGCGGTTTTTGCTCTCTTTTTCAGTCATCACTTCCACACTCAGCACACTAGTAGACCTTTTTGTGTTTCATCTATGTTTGTTGTCGGTAATAATTATTATGATCACAAAATAGGATCATATTTATTGATAGTAATGCTTCAGCGAAAGGACTTTTTAGAGAAATATTTATTTTAATGTGCAAGAACTGTCTTTTGTATTTAATTGTACTAGTTGTAGTAGGTGGCTTAAACTAAACTTTTATTTATTGATTTGTGGGACTCGGTTTTGCCATGTGGTAATTTATACAAATTAAAACAAACAGCAAAATTATCTCTTAAGATTTTTTAATGATGTTGTGAATTTCTTTTATTATTTTTTATATGTTTTGCAGATAGTCGTTCTGAATCTTGGTATTTTGTCAATTTCTAAGGCTCATTAATTCATTACATATTTTGTGCTTTCTATACTATTGGAGTAGGTTTGGTATTAGGGTGTACAACCAGTCGCCTTTTTTTAATTTATTTATAGTCTCTGATTTTTTCTAGATCTTTTCTGCGAGCTTAGCTCTTAAATTGTTTTTTACACGGGTATTGTGTGTGTGGCGGTCAGCGGATGTTGGTCGAAGCGGACAAATTAATAGCAGCATTAGTTGCTTATATACAAATACTGCAGGTGCAGTTAATATTTTTAATAATTTAAACAAGGGACGGCAGGTTCCGGTGGAGTTTACTCCTGCAATAACTCGAATCGCACGTTTTTGTAATATTAATACTTTATCAAGGTGTGAGGTAACGCCACAGGATTCAATGCAATAAACTAGTCGGGAATAAACCAAATAATAGTACACTGTCAACACAGCCTCATTGTCGTTCGTTGTGTCTTTCACTCTTTTGATTGCGTAGATTGCAGTAGATAATTTATGACGTAGTTCTTCTATATGAGGTAGCCAAGTTAGTCTGGTGTCTAATACAACACCTAAAAATTTTGCTGATTCTG
>JARJEC010048193.1:0-13176 GCA_030264575.1 Tachinus sp. AB-2021 | reverse complement strand
TTTGTCTGCGGGACAACGCCGACGGGTTGCACTTTCCCGCCTCTGGCTGGAATCAGCCCCTATCTGGATTCTTGATGAACCTTTCACGGCCCTAGACCATGACTCTATTATTCTGCTGGAGCGGAAAATCATCGCACACCGGAATAATCACGGCATGGTGTTACTAACCTCCCACCTGAAACCTTCAAATAAGGTTTATACTATTAATTTTCAACTGGATCCGTATTAAATTTATGAGTGCTTTTTGGGCCGTTATAAAACGTGATATCTATCTGGGAATGCGACAACATACGGATATTATCAGTTCAGTTATTTTTTTTCTAATTGTTATTACGCTCTTTCCTCTGGGTCTGGGGCTCAACAATGAAAAATTATTGCGTCTGGTGGCACCGGCTATTTTATGGATTGGTGCACTACTTGCTAATATGCTGATCATGGATCGTCTGTTTAAAAGTGACTATGACGATGGTACGCTCGAACAACTAATGATCAGCGGCACGCCTTTTGTTCTGATTATACTCGCCAAAATGTGTGCTCACTGGATTCTAACTGCGCTCCCGCTGGTAGTTATGACCCCGTTTTTAGGAATGATGCTTTACTTTACATTCCCGCAAGCTGCAGGAACCGCATTTCTGCTTTTACTGGGCACACCGGTACTAAGCTGTACCGGAACAATCTGTGTTGCGCTGACCTTGAATCTAAAGCGTTCCGGTTTGCTGAATAGTATTATCACCCTGCCACTGTATATTCCTATTCTGATAATCGGCGTGCAGGCAACTTTGCGTCTTATAGAAGGCCATACACTGATTGGCTTCTACTGGCTATTACTGGCGTTCAATCTCATTGCCATCGTCCTGGCACCTTTAATCACAGCATTTATTCTAAAATTAAATATTCATTAATATTTTTTTAATGTTTTCCACTTCTACTGATAAAGATTATGACCAAAAAAATCGCACAATCCTCCTTCAATAATCACCCAGCATTAAACGAAAAAATTGAGTACTGGCTTCTGAAAATTCTTTTAGAACTGGGTGGACACAAAGAGTTCATTCATAAAGATTATTTCAGTGATGATCAGATCGCTGCGGCACTGCAACTCGATCACTGGATCAGTGAGAAGGACAGTGGCCTGGATCATGCTTCTATCTTGAATATTCTTCGTCAGAGATTGGAGATAATACAGCGGCAGATGCCCCTTTCATGTAGCTACAACCAGAATCTGACTCAGAATCTGGCCGCGCTAAAAATACAAATTGGTCTTACAGATTGTGATATTGCCATTCTTGAATTCATGCTGATCAGCCAGCATGAACATATATTGGGGAATGCGACCGATCTTCTCGGTTTTATGACCACGGAACAGATTTATCGGGTCTTTGCCATTATACTGGATTATCCTGAAGGAGAAATCCGTCAGGCATTTTCACATCAAAATGAACTTCTGCGCACGGGGTTGATTCGCCTTGATACGGGGATGCCCGTCTATTTTCGCGCAAAAATTGAGCTGCTTTCCCGTAATTTTATTGAGATGATGCTTCAGCCTGCAGTGAGTCCTTTCAGTTTACTCAAGGATGTGGTCAGTAAAAGCCAGCCATCAATGCTTACATTAGCTAATTTTCAATATCTGGACACCAAGCTGGCTATTGTACTGCCTTATCTTCAGCATGCCTTTAAGACCAGGAAAAAAGGCGTCAACCTACTGATTTATGGCGAACCTGGCACCGGAAAAACTGAACTTGCCCGGGTTCTTGCGGATTATTTTACTGTTCCGGCTTATGAAGTGACCAGCGAAGACGGATATGGAGAACCTGCAGAAAAAGGAAATGAACGCATGCTGGCTTATCTAGCTGCTCAGAAATTTTTTGCCCATCAGAAATCACTGATTATTTTCGATGAAATTGAAGATATTTTTCAGGATGAAAGCGCCAATAGTTCTGCAAGCTTTTCCAAAGCCTGGCTCAACCGGATTCTTGAAAATAATGAAGTACCTGCGCTTTGGATTTGTAATGATACTTATTATATGGATACGTCCATTCTCCGACGTTTTGATATTGTGCTTGAGCTCACCACGCCCCCAAAAGCTGAAAGAAAAATGATGCTTGATCAGGCGCTTGAGGGTCGAATCAACGGTCATATTCTCAGTGAACTGGCACAATCAGAAAGCCTTGTTCCTGCACTCATCAATCGAGTAGCCAGTGTTTTAAATCCGATCAAGGAAACTATGATCAGTACCACAGAGGATGCGGCCATAACCTTAATTAATGGCACCCTTAAGGCGCAAGGAATTGATGAGATATGCGTTCAAAAAATTGGTGGATTAAGCGATATCTACGACCCGAAGTTTACTAATTCCGATACTGATCTTGGGTTACTCGCCACCCGGCTCAAAACCTATAATGAGGCCCGGGTATGTCTGTACGGCCCTTCAGGAACAGGAAAATCTGCTTATGCTCACTGGCTTTCTGATTTTCTGAATAAGCCGCTGTTAATAAAAAAAGTATCTGACCTGATTGATAAATATGTAGGGGAAACAGAAAAACAGATTGCAGAAGCCTTTAAAGAAGCGAGCGATACACAGGCTATTCTCTTACTTGATGAAGTTGACAGCTTCCTGTGTGATCGACGTTTTGCGCAGCATAGCTATGAGGTTACTATGGTGAATGAAATGCTGATGCAAATGGAACGGTTCTCTGGTATTTTTATTGCAACTACCAATCTAATGGATCAAATGGATCAGGCAGTGCTTCGGCGTTTTGATTTCAAGTCCAAATTTGATTTCTTACGCCATGATCAGGCCTGGGAATTATTCAATCGTCAATGCGCCTATCTTGGTTTTACTATAATAGAGCCTGATCTTGAAAAGGATTTTCAATCATTTTATAAGTTAACCCCGGGGGACTTTGCAATTACGGCACGCCAGGCGAAACTTGGTGTCATTACCTCACCGGAAGAAATAGTTGTTCAATTAAAGAAAGAAAGCCAGCTGAAAGAAAACAGAGGAACAACTATAGGTTTTGTAAAATAAAAACAACAAATTGACAACCTGGTTGTTGATCACTAATATAACAACTTCGTTTTCTTTATAACGGTGTTCAGTATCAATGTCCTGTTGTGCAAAAAAAAACCTGATTGAAGAACTTTTTGTTAATTTTATCAAAGCTCAAGTCAATCTAATGTCAATTAATCGTGCTTTGATCGAACAACAGGGAATCAGCTTTCCTTGTTGGAAAATTCTGTCTTTAATCAGAATCTATGACGACCTGCAAGTTACGATGCCGCTCCTTGCAGATATGCTGGTGATTTCTCGTCAAGCCATTCAACGGCAAATTAAATTCCTGATTCAGGACCACTATATTAAACCACACAAAAATCCAGGTAATAAAAAATCTGCATACTACAAACTAACTGAAAAAGGAGAAAACAAGTGTGCCGATATCATTACACATGTCTATGACCCATGGATTGAAAAAAATTTTAAAGATTTTGATGAAGCATCATTAAGAAATGCTTTAGAAATTTTTATTCGTTTAAAAAAACTTTAATACCTATTTTAATGCGAGACATTTTTATGAAAATAAGTAGACAAAAAAACTCCAATTTAGCCAAAATAAGTCTGGCTGTGGTCTCAGCCTTCTTTTTATTTGGTTGTCAGGAGCAAAATACCGGAGGATCAAGGGCTGCACCAGCGATTAATGTTACAACGCATCAGCTTTCAACACGCGATATTACCCTGATCACTGAATTACCTGGCCGAACACTTGCCTCTGTCGTTTCAGAAGTCCGACCTCAGGTTGGTGGCATTATTTTGCACCAGAATTTTAATGAGGGAAAAGAGGTTCAGGAAGGAGATACCTTGTATCAAATTGATCCGGCTACTTTTGAAGCAGCATTGATGGAGGCCCAGGCCAAGTTGGAACGAGCCAAAGCCAACCAGTACGCTGCTAAAACAAAAGCAGATCGGGTTAACTCCCTGTCACAAACAAAAGCTGTGAGTAAACAGGATATCGATGATGCCAACTCGCTGCTGCTTCAAGCTAATGCTGAAGTTCTGGGCGGAGAAGCTGCAGTTAAAACTGCAAAAATCAGTCTGGACTACACCAAAATGCTGGCACCGATCAGAGGGCAGATTGGCAGATCCAACTTTACTCAGGGCGCTCTGGTTTCACCGGGACAAACAACAGAGATGGCAGTGATTCAACAACTGGACCCAATGCGGGTTGATATTACGTATTCTTCATCCGAATTTTCAGAAATTCAGCGTAAAATCCGGGCAGGGATTCTGGTGAATAAGAATAAGGATAAAAAATCTTTAGATGAGGAAGATTACACGGTACGCATGCTTCTTGATGATGGCTCAATCTATGAACATGAAGGCCGTGTCCGCTTTTCAGATCGGACGGTCAATCCAACAACGGGTTCTATTTTGATTCAGGCTGAATTCCCTAACCCGGAAAAACTCATCCTTCCAGGGATGTTTGTGCGTACCCTGGTAGAACAGGGTGTTCAGGAAAATACAGTGCTTGTTCCACAAAGCGCACTAATCCGCGACCTGAAAGGCAATGCAACAATCATGGTGGTCGATGAAAACAATGTGGTGGTTATGACTCAGGTAACTACCTCGCAGATTTATGAAAACCAATGGGTCATCAGTTCAGGCCTCACCGGAAATGAACGCATTATTGTGGCAGGAATTCAAGCAGTTCAGTCAGCATCTCGTCAGGGACAAACGGTAAAAGTCAACCCAACGGATATCAATGAGAAAAAACCAGCAGACCAGAATGAGGATCAAAATGGTCAGGAAAAAAAAGTTCCCAATAACGCATAAAAATCAATTTATTATCATGACAATTATTTAAGGATATTTTTATGGCTCGATTTTTTATAGATCGCCCTATTTTTGCCTGGGTAATAGCGATCATGACCATGTTCATAGGTCTGATATCGTTAAACTCACTCCCAATTGCGCAGTACCCGGAAATTGCTCCACCACAGGTTTCAATCAGTGCGGTCTATCCCGGTGCCAGTGCAAAAACTATCGAAGATAGCGTAACACAGGTTATTGAACAGAACCTTAATGGCCTGGATGGTTTTCGTTACATGAGTGCTGAAAGTACCAGTCAGGGAACGATTACAATTACTGTCACCTTCAATCAAGGTATTGACCCTGACATGGCTCAGGTTCAAGTTCAAAATAAAATTCAAACGGCATTAACAACGCTACCTGAAGAAGTCCAGAAGCAAGGGGTTACTGTTAAAAAATCCTCCGGTTCCTTCTTCCTGATCGTAACATTCTACTCAGCAAATGGCCGGTATAATGAAGCGGATATTGGCGACTATGTCAACACAACCGTCAAAGATCCGATCAGCCGTATTTCAGGAGTAGGTGATATTCAGTTCTTTGGATCAGGCTACGCCATGCGTGTATGGCTGGATCCTATGATGCTTCATAAATATCAGATGACTCCAGTTGATATCATGGCGGCAATCAATGAGCAAAATACTCAAGTCGCCTTTGGTCAACTCGGTGCACTTCCTGTTGCAGGTGAACAAGAGATCAATTTCACGATTACCTCACAGACCAAACTGGAAACACCGGATCAATTCCGCAATATTCAACTGCGCGTAAATGAAGATGGCAGCCAGGTATTACTTTCGGATGTTGCCCGTATCGAAATTGCTGCGGAAGACAGCTACTTTACCTCAACCTATAATGGCAATCCTTCTTCAGCGCTGGCAATCAGCCTGGCTTCCGGCGCCAATGCACTGGCTACAGCAGAAGCCGTTAAAGCCCAGCTTAAAGATCTTGAAAACCTCTTACCCGTTGGCATGAGTTATGCCTTTCCTTACGATACGACGCCATTTGTTGAACTTTCTATAGAAAACGTTGCACATACACTCTTTGAGGCAATCGTTCTCGTTTTTATTGTTATGTACATGTTTTTACGTAATTTTCGGGCAACACTTATTCCCACACTGGCGATCCCGGTTGTGCTGTTGGGAACATTTTCTATCCTGCATGCCTTTGGCTTCACACTCAATACACTGACACTGTTTGCCATGGTTCTGGCTATCGGATTACTTGTTGATGATGCCATTGTTGTGGTGGAAAACGTTGAGCGCCTCATGGAGGAAGAACACCTCTCTCCGGTTGAGGCGACTAGAAAATCAATGGATCAGATTACCGGTGCACTTGTAGGTATTGCTATGGTTCTCTCTGCGGTATTTGTTCCTATGGCCTTTTTAGGAGGGGCATCCGGCGTTATTTATCGGCAGTTTTCGATCACGATTATCACAACTATGTCTTTATCTGTTTTATGTGCCATTATTTTCACGCCCGCATTATGCGCCACATTGTTGCAATCTCACCATGACCGTAATGAGCCTAAAGGAATCATGAAAGTGTTGGCAAATATTTTTGCACCACTGCTTAAACTCATTGATTTTATTATCACCGGCTTTAATAACTGGTTTGACCGAACCAACGTCCGCTATAAATCCGGCGTGCATCGGGCGCTGACCAAACCTAAACGATATCTGATGCTGTTCATCATAATTCTGGCGGTTCTTGGTTATGGCTTTACACGACTGCCAACCAGTTTTCTTCCGGACGAAGATCAGGGAATCCTAATAGGCATGATCATGACACCTGATGGTACATCCCTGAATAAAACTCAGGAAGTACTCGGCAGAATCACCCAGCATATTCTAGAAAATGAGCAAGACTCAATTGAAGAAGTTATGGCAGTAGGTGGTTTTAGCTTCAGCGGCCAGGGCGGCAATCATGGTATATTCTTTATGAAGCTTAAAAATTGGAGTACTCGTACCTCTGTCGCACAAACTATAAAAGGTTCTGCTAAAGTACCAGGGATACAGGCACGTCTTTATGGTTTTATTTCAACTATTCAGGAAGCTCAGGGATTTGTTTTCGCACCCCCACCTATTATCGAATTGGGATCAGCTACCGGTGTATCATTTACTTTGCAAAATGCCAGTGCCTTAACTCATGAAGAATTCATGGGTAGTGTTCAGAAACTCATGATGTTGGCGGCAACACAATCAAAGAGTCTGGATGTCCAAACCTTCAGACCAGGAGGTCAATTTGACATATCCCAATTTCAAGTTGATATCGATCAGGAAAAAGCCCGGGCATTACAAGTCACCTTGGGCGATATTAATGACTCTTTAGCGATTGCCTGGGGTAGCCTTTATGTAAATGACTTCGTGGACCGCGGCCGAATCAAGAAGGTGAAACTGCAGGGTGACGCACCGTTCCGAATGCAACCTGATGATTTTAATAAGTGGTATGTACGAAATAAGCTCGGTCAAATGGTTCCATTCAGTTCAATAGCTACGTCACGTTGGGTATCCGGACCCTCAAAGCTTGACCGCTTCAATGGTTATCAATCTTTTCCATTTACAGTTGATGCGAAACATGGCTATAGTACAGGTACTGTCATGGAGGAAATTGAACAAATTGTCAAGGAACATCTGCCTACAGGCCTGAAAGTTGAATGGGTCGATACCTCTTATGAAGAAAGACAAGCAGGAAATATGCAGACAGTGCTCTATGCCGTATCAATCTTTGTCATTTTCTTAAGCTTAGCTGCACTTTACGAATCCTGGTCAATTCCATTTGCGGTCCTTGTTGTTATTCCTGTCGGTGTTATCGGTTCAGTGATTACAGGTAATCTGTTGGGATTAGATAACGATGTCTATTTTCAGGTAGGAATATTGACAACCATCGGGCTTACCTCTAAAAATGCCATTCTTATCGTTGAATTTGCGCGCGATATCATGCATCAGGGAAAACATGTCATTGAAGCAACCGTTGAAGCGGCACATCTCAGACTTCGACCCATTATTATGACATCATTAGCTTTTGGACTTGGGGTGTTGCCGCTTGCACTCAGTTCCGGAGCAGGTTCCGGAGCGCAGAATGTCGTTGGCAGAACGGTAGTGGGCGGGATGATCGGAGGAACATTGCTTGTATTATTTTATGCACCAATTTTCTTTATGTATATCAGTGGCCGTAGTAGTAAAAAATCTAACTCACAGTCGAACTAACCCGTTTACTGACTCAAAAAAGCTCGCATCAAGCGAGCTTTTTTCTTGTGTTCATAATTGATTCGTCCTAAATATTTTTATCATTATCAATTTAAGAGATAAATTTTTACAGGTAATCTCAAAAAAATAGTGGATTTATTAATTAATATGGATATAATGGTTCCACCCATTAAGAAGTAAGTAGTCCTTTAAATTGTTGTTTTATATCCAAGACACTAATTTAAATGATTATTTAAACTTTAAGGTCTTATTATGAAACAATACAATTCAATCTTAGGCAGTCCGCCACACCTATATGCGACTAAAACATTTATTCAGGTTTAGCTGTCGTTCTATTTAGCTTATTTTTTAATATTTAATACTTACGTATATTATTTAACTTATTATTAAGCGGTACTTAATTTTAGGATCCTCTTATAATATTTAAACTAATATGACAAGTATGTTAAATTTTATAAAATATAGATAATAGAAGTGATTTATTCCAATAAAGAATTTAGGAGCACTTCATATGAAAAAGTATAATTCAACTTTATTTAATTTATTTTGTAAATTAGATTTGTGCGGTTATTTACTCATAACAACAAACAAAAAAATACAGATTGATTATTGTTATTGACTGATATTGTAACGCCACCAGTAAATAGAGAAATACTCATGGTCAGATGTACAACAACATCAGAATATAACAATAAAATAAAGCTACAAGAATAATATTATTAAGTACATCATTTTGTTAATAATGCTATTTCGATTTTAACATATAAGGGGTCGTTAATAAAAATTATTAAATAAATATTATATCATCGAAATAGGTAATTATTGGCATTTGCCATGAAAGAATATATGAAAAAATTATAATAAGCAGGAGGCTATATAACAAGATGTATCAACAGGGGTTTAGTATAGGTCGTTAGTTAATAAAAAAATTTAACCAGATACATCAAAATTTAGTTTTCTATTGAAAACTACCTTAAATTCCCGCATATTTATGCGGGTTTTTTTTCTTCTTAATATATTAAGTGCCCACATCACTTACTAATACTTTTTATAAATTGATATAAAACTAAAACCACCATCCAGAAACAACTAAATAGTCCAGGTGTCAGGTTTTTATTACATACCAGTAACATTTCTGTCTTACAAGAATAGAACCTTCTACCAACAAGAATACGATATATCATAATGGTATTCATTGGTTTGATGCGTTAATTTCATCTGCTACAATGCTGTCAGCACTACTTCAATGACAAATATAATTAATCAAAAAAACATACGCTAAGCAATTTTTCTGCCGATTAATCATTTCATGAAACGATAAATTTAACGTATAATTGCGCAATAACTATCCAGTTTTATTTCAGGAAAGTATTTAAGAATTCTGACGTTAAATCTCTTGACTTCTTTCTAGAATTCGCTAGTATTCTTGCCCTTTCAATAGATACATGGAACCTTTTTTTCGGGAGTTTATAAGTGAGTGAATGGTTAGAGCTAACGCTGAAGGCAGGCGAATTATCTCCTGAACAACTTGATGACGCGCTTATAGAAGCCGGTGCAATAGCAGTTACATTAAGTGATGCAAAAGATACGCCCGTCTTAGAACCGCTCCCAGGAGAAACACCATTATGGCCAGATACACTGGTAACAGGCCTATTTACACGTCCCTGTGATGAGCAGGCAATCATGCAACATTTGATGACGCTATTAAATGTTTCTGAACTGCCATTACACGGTACCCATGCACTGCAGGATCAGAACTGGATCAGATCATGGATGGATCACTATCAGCCAATGAAATTTGGTGATCATCTTTGGATCTGCCCAACGCATTTGCCTCCACCAGAACCTGATTGTACAACCGTTATGCTTGATCCAGGTCTCGCTTTTGGTACAGGAACACACCCAACGACGGCATTATGCTTGACATGGCTATCGAATAATATTAATCATTTCAAAGACCAGATCGTTATCGATTACGGATGTGGATCAGGAATTCTTGCTATTGCAGCCAAGTTATTAGGTGCACAACAATGTTTTGCTACAGATATTGACCCACAAGCTATCACAGCAACACATAAGAATGCTGATAGTAATGGTGTATGTATTGATTGCGTGCTACCTGATCATTTTGCACCGCCTCAGGCACAACTGGTTCTTGCCAATATTCTCGCAGGTCCAATCGTTGCACTGGCGCCTCTACTTGCAGAATGTACTCAGCCCTCAGGACACATTGTGCTTGCAGGCATTCTGTCTTCTGACACAGACTATGTAAAATCAGCTTATGCACTCTGGTTTGATTTTGATGAACCAGTTCAGGAAATTGAAGGATGGATTTGTCTTCATGGAATTAAACGTGCATGAAAATAGGTTCATTTGAATTCACAACCCCTTTCATCGTTGCGCCAATGGCCGGGATTACAGATCGGCCATTTCGAACAATCTGCCGTGAAATGGGTGCAGGATATGCGATTTGTGAAATGATAAGTGCTCAGGAGCAACTCTGGAATAGTCCAAAATCACAGACACGCATGAATCATTATGGAGAGGAAGCCCCTATTGCCGTACAAATATTAGGTAACGACCCGATTATGATGGCAAAAGCTGCACAATATAATGTTGATCATGGTGCGGATATTATTGATATCAACATGGGCTGCCCTGCAAAAAAAGTATGTAAAAAAGCAGCAGGATCCTCATTACTGAAAGACGAAATACTGGTTGAATCAATATTAAAGCAGGTTGTTAATGCCGTTCCTGTTCCTGTAACTTTAAAGATTCGTACCGGGTGGGATTGTCAGCATATCAATGCCCCTAAAATTGCCAAGATTGCTGAAGAAACAGGAATAGCCGCACTATCAATTCATGGAAGAACTCGCGCTGATGGATTCCATGGAACCGCTGAATATGACACAATTGCTAAAGTAAAATCATGCATTTCTATTCCGGTAATTGCCAATGGCGATGTCACCTCATTAAGTAAAGCCCGGGAGGTTCTTAAAATTACTAATGCTGATGCTATCATGATTGGTCGCGGCGCATTAGGCAATCCTTGGCTTTTTAAAGCTCTGGCAACCAACACAGACTATGTTCCATCTCATACAGAATTTAGCGAAATCCTTATGAAACACCTCCATTTACTCTATGAATTTTATGGTGAATTTAAAGGAGTTCGCTTCGCGCGTAAGCATTTACTTTGGTATCTTGAACGTTTAATCGGAAAAGGACCTTGGCGTGCCTCGTTATTATCAACCCAGACAAAAAGCGAACAGATCCGATTTGTCTCGGATCTGTTGCAACATTTTAAATCAGCCGCTTAGACCATAATTATAAGGAGTATAAACTAAGATGATTTCTCGTCAGCGCATAAAAAGCCATATCCCTCTGCGTGATTCGGTTAAAACTGCCCTCCATGAAATATCAACGCAACTGGATGGTAAATATCCACCTAACTTATACCGCCTTGTTCTTTCAGAAGTGGAACGACCACTTTTTGAAAAAGTTTTGGAATATACACAAGGCAATCAATCAAAAGCTTCTGAAATTTTGGGCATCACCCGCTCAACATTAAAGAAGAAGTTAGATTACTATAATATTGATGCCAAATCGTTAGGCTCCTGACCACCATATTAAGCATAAATTATGTCATTTGAACGTCTTCTGGAAACAAATAAAATTTGGGCCGCAAAGGTCATGGCTGATGATCCGGATTTTTTTGAACGGATATCAAAACAGCAAAAACCAGAATATCTATGGATTGGTTGCTCGGATTCCCGCGTCCCTGCCAATCAGATAGCCGGCATCAATCCCGGAGAAGTTTTTGTTCACAGAAATATTGCAAATATTGTTATTCATAGTGATTTTAACTGCCTGTCTGTTATACAATTTGCCATTGATATGCTCAAAGTCAAACACATTCTTGTAGTAGGACATTATGGCTGTTCCGGAGTTACAGCGGCACTGGAAAAAAAACGCATTGGCCTCGCGGATAACTGGTTGTTACATGTCAGAAATATTTATGAAGATCATGCACTTTATCTTCAGGAAGAAATTCTACATCGAAATGATCGGCTCTGTGAACTCAATGTAATTGAACAGGTTCGCAATGTCTGCCAAACTACCATAGTGCAGGATGCCTGGGAACGCGGACAAAAATTTACAGTGCATGGATGTATCTACGGATTAAAAAACGGACATTTGAATGATCTTAATATTCATGTCAGCAAATGTTCTGAAATTGACGATGCTTATCATAGGGCGGTCCATGCGGTCTATGGCCAATGTATTGCACCATAAATTTAACTGATTTATTAAGGAATACCATGAAAGCCAACGAAATTAAAAAAAATATGGTGGTTTCTCACAACAACCTGTTTTATAACGTACGGGACGTAGAGAAATCAGCACCTACTGCTCGTGGTGGAAACACAACATACCGCATCCAGATGTTTTCAATCCCTGACAGCAATAAACTGGATCTGTCATTGCGCGCTGATGATGAACTGGATGTTGTTGAACTACTACGCCGAAGTGCCGTTTTTTCGTTTAAAGATGATGATAACTACGTTTTTATGGATAATGAAGATTACACACAATACTATCTTTCAGACAAAATGATCGGCAAAGATGCCGGGTATATTATTGAGGGTATAGACGGCTATTTCGTATCAATTATCAATGACATGCCTGTTGCACTTCAGCTTCCACAAAGTATTGTACTTGAGATTATTGATACAACTCCGGAGCTGAAAGGCGCAACAGCAACAAAACGCACAAAACCTGCAAAACTTTCTACAGGCATTGATGTTCAGGTTCCTGAGTATATTGTGACTGGGGAAAAAATTCGTATCAATACTGAAACAGGTGAATTTATGGGACGAGCCTAACACGGCTCAATGAATGCATCCATGATATATGGCAAGGATCTCGTAGCTACAGAAGAACCTTGCCATGTCTGCAATAAAAAAATCGACATCATTCCCGTGACTGATATTCATTTTTGCTGCATCCTGCTACTTTAAGTGTCAAAATAAGACGGACGCTTGCATACGCCTTCAATGTTCCACGATAATCTCATAACTTATCCGGTATGTCTCCTGACTGCTTAGCTGC
>JARJEC010048165.1:0-12484 GCA_030264575.1 Tachinus sp. AB-2021 | reverse complement strand
ATTTGCCACTATGTGCTTCTCTAAATAATCATACTTTCATGTTTCCATCTGAATATTTGCGATAGTTTAAACGGAATTATGAAAGTACAATTATGTCCGATCGTACTCCTCTAGCACGTTGAAGTACGATTGTTTATGACGGACCCGTAAAAGTACGATTTTGAGTGCAACAAAATCAAATCAAACAAACTATTTATAAACTAAAAACAATAATTTTATGAATTAATTTAAAGTTTATTTTCCATTTGTTTTATAGATTTATAATCTCAGTTTTTAAAGTTATTTGCAAATCTAAATAGTTAATAAAGATCTCTACATTTTTTTGCTTTTGTTTAGCCGACTTGGATATTAGCCACTATCCATTGATATCTTAATATCTGCAATAAATATTAATTATTAAGATTTTGCACTATTATTAATAATGAAGGAAACAATACTACCAATAAGAAAGTTGAAATTGTTTTAATTGACCTTCCATGAGGTTTAGTAGTCGATTGCCTGTTTTACGGTTCAATACGACTCGCAAATTTTGTGTCTAAATTATGTCAATTTTGGTGGTTTTTGAACAGTTCCAACTGCAACTTTGTGCAATTAATGTGAACTTATACGGCTCCTAAATAGTGTATAAACGCCAGAATAATCGTGCATGTATTTGATTGAGCATACATGTTATTCAGATTTCGATGCTGCGGAGAACAATAACCTCAGTAACAACAATACAGGTACATTATGTTCTAACATATTAATTATCACATGTTCCACATTTAACATTGAGTTAATTATTACGTGTAGTAGTAGTGTGATTTATCATTTTTCGTCAACATATTTCTATATTGTACAAATAGAAAATAATATATAGAATATAATTAACCTTTATTGATCTACGTTCATTACAAATAATATGTATTATGCATTAGCAAAAACATTTTAAGTAAAAAACAAGATTTTTCATATTAGCTAATTTCATCTTTAGCTAGTTTTTAATTAATATAGTTCTTTAAAATATCATTAAAGAATGTTTATTAGATTAAATTAGTGAATTGAGTAGCTTTGTTATTACTTCTATTGAGGTGAATGCCTCAGCAGAAACGAATTGTTCTTTTTTCAGCAGCCATTTACAAATTGAAATGAAGCGGTTTCTTGTATTTTAAACGTGAATTTGTATTATTCGTCCTCGGGGGGAATAAATTAGTAGTAAAAAAGGGTGGCGGCGTGACGGAGCAGTATAGGGGGCCGTGCGGCAATCGAGGGGTAGCTGATTGTGCCTGCACCTATTGACGACGACGGCGATGAGATTCTATTAGATGTGAACTACAGCTAGGTAACAGCATTATCGAAGCTTGTCTACTGTCGTTGCTTTCGGCCTGGAGTAATTATCTTTCAAATTTGGTCTGGGACTAAGGGAGTTAGTTGCTGACCCAACGTTAAAACCAAACCACCTCTCACCGACGAAACAATCAGTCACCATTCCCCCTTTCACTAAAACAGGATTTAGTGATATTTGTAATGAATAAAATCCAAAATGTCATCGTCGTCATCATCAAACTGTGCCCAGTGTGCGATTAATAATTAACGTAGCTTTGGGATGGGGATTTCGGTGAAGGCTTTTATCGGATAATTAAAATGCATATCCGGCGGGCGGCACTTAATTACTTTGACCAGTGTCCGAGAACCAACCTTTGAAACACACGGGCGCGAGTCCTCTCCTTCAAACGGAGCCGGTCTCTGGCCGGTTAGTTAGTCACGCCCGGGGTACGGACCGCAACTTGCAACTCTTTGAATTATTAAGAAATCGCGCATAAAGCCGCGAGACCACTTGGCCGACTAATTGAAATCCGTGTGTATTCATTATTGACTCCCCGGGTTTTGGGTTAGGGAGGGAAATGAGGGGGCGGTTAGTTACAGGAGGCTGCCCAAGTTTCGAGAGACCGTGACGACGGCTCACTTTGTGTTAAGATAATGGCTAAATGAGGGATGGCGGGTGGCTGCGGATCCAATTACGTGGAGTTTTAGATGGACTTCACCTGATCTACAGCTTTGTGCATAAAATATTCAACCACTCAGATTATTATTTTGTCCTTATTTCATAAACCAATTATCAGATTTAAACTCAAAGAGTCTTAATTAATATCAGTCCAGATTTTTTGAATTATTTTACATGCATTTTCAAAATATGAAAATAGATCTAAATTTCCACATATATTAATGCATCAAGAGCTAAATGAATTGTGAATATAAATGTCTATAGATGTTTTACAAATTTATAAATATGAAAATACGATAAATTTTAAAATAAAATAATTGTATAGGTAACTTTCTATGTTACATACATTGAACACTTCAATGAGTCTTTAGACATTCTCTTTTAGAATTTGAAATGGTTTGTTGAATGAACAAAAAAATATCACCATTTTGTTTTTGATCTATCAGCTACATTAAAAAATACTTTTAAATGTTTTTCTAAAAACAAAAATAACTTTAAATATTTTTCTAAAAACAAAAATATTTTTAAATATTAAATCCATTTTTCTTGAATAATGCAAACATACATACTTAAAAAAGAAAAATGGTTTAGCAAAAACTAAACTAAACTAGCATTTTACACAGTAAACAAATATTTTCTCTTAAACATCAAAAAGTAACAATTATTTATCATTTTTAAATTTCCAACAATTCTATTATTTACATTTTATGCTCCTAATTTAATTTAATGCAATATATTTGCAAAATCTAAAAATTTATTTCCAATAAATTTCATTTTGTTTATCAAGATGATTTATAAAAGAAGTATTTTATGAGAAAAAAAAGAGATTCAATTTCTATTTATTATTTTCTAGATTCTCATTATTTTAGTTTTAAAATAAACATCCAATTTTAAATCTTTTTGCATTTTTGAGATTTTTACAATTTATTTTAATTTGATTGGTGTTGTCCTGATTTAACGTTTTGAATTTTCAATTATTTAATTATCCAATTTATTCAATTTTAAAATGATAAATTTTGAATAAAAATGATTTTTTAATAAATTTTACATACAAATTTGAACCACATAAGAGACAAATAATGAATTGTTAAATATAATTGGAGTTTAAACATTTTATAACATCATTCACCCCAATGCCATTACATTTAGCTAATTATTCTATATTAATTCTTTCCTTTAGAAATATAATTTCCGTCTTTGTCGTCGTAAAAAGTGGCGGTGCCAATTAGTCTGTGTGAGGGTTGAAGGATTACTTAAAAAAGTGGAGTTTATCTAACCCTCAGTCTGCATGTTTTAAATTAACAGTCACTTTAATTCGACTCCAATTTGTTCCTGCCTGCTTCTCTCTCACCCATTGCATTCTTTAATTAAGCCAGTTGAGGTGTGTTAAGGCTTATTCATTTCCGGGATGTTGCAAATAATGTTGCATTTAATTAATGTGAGAACCGTATATCAATATTTTAAATTCGAATAAATACGTCCGAGGCGTTCTACATATTTTTTTGAATATATCTTGTTTATTTAATAGAGTCAGACAATGAGCCAGAGATAAATTTCGTATGTAGTCGCATTTATATTTCAGCGCGACCCACTCACGCATTTTGTCACAGGTGAAAGTGTTTTCGAATATTTTCTCAATTCCTAAATTAAAATTTGAATAACAGAAATTCTAAATATCTATATATAGTTAAAATAAAAATATAAGATACTATTTTGTATATTTGGTATAATTAAAAATTAATAATTATTTAAAATTATTCACGCTAATTTCTTGGATTTATTTATAAAGAATCTTTTCAAAGATGATTTTATTAGTCTAAATGCAAGTATTAAAAATTATAATAGAATAATATCATATATTAATGAAATTCAAGGATATTACACATTTCAAACTATAAAGAGTTGCAATTTTTAATTTGAAATAAGTTGTGAAATATGTTATTAACATGTTATAATCTTTATATATTTTTGTTTTGTGTATAGTAGTGTATCAAATGAATGTGTAAAAAGTCAATTAAAAAGTTCAAATTATGTAAAGATTTGAGTTTTAATTTGCATTACTCAATAAATTCCGATTGTGGCTAATAGTCTTGTTGGCCCGATGTTTTCAATTCTTAAAAACATTTAAATTTGGCGCAACTATAGTTTTCTCAACATTTTTTAATACTTCAAAAACATTTCGACAGATTAGCATTTCTGCAAATTTGGCAGCATTTTCAATATTTTGAAATATTTTCACATATAGTGTGATATTTCTTAACAATCATCAATCATTTTTCAATTCTTCTAGACATTTGTTAACATATTTAAAATCTTCTTATAAATACCGTTTTGCAGAAATTTTGCAGCATTTGTATATTACACATTATAAAATATGTTCGGGGCAATTCTATAAGTCTATGCTTCAAAAAGCAAAAAAATGTTTGTCTTATTTTCAATCGATATTTAGTTATAGAGAATTTTAAGTTAAATTGGGAAATAATTTCATATTCCTTGCAATTTTTGGCCCAGTGCAACCATCAAATGCTATTTCACATAAACTAATTTGCTGTATTTATCTATGGGCCAACACTTATTTTCGTATGTGTATCTTCCTCATCTAAATCTATCTATCAATTCCTGACATTCTATAAAATTGCCCTAAAAATGGACAGGTAATCATGCATAAAAATATAATGTTTGTATTCACACTTATATCTACTATCGTCTATTTTACTCTGATCTTCTTTCAGTTCTACTTCTTTCAATCTAATAATTGATTTAAAATGTTCTGATTCACATTCTTCACTTCATTTATAGATTCAAATTCTCCTCACAGACCAAGAATAATAAATAGGAAATTACTCTAATGATGTTGCCGCATTCAAAGATCTTTTCATATAGTAATACAGTCGGCAGATGGCCACAGAAAAAATACTCGGACACTGAACAAAAATACATTAGGTACGCTTATCATAATATTATCTGACAGCAAATTAGCATTACAACCTTAAACACGCCAGTAATAGAATCCAAACTATCTAACATGGCAGAGACGGCTATCCCCACAATCAATAAAGTGGACCTGATCTGGACACCAAAAGACCGAGACTCCGTAATAACTGCTGTGCGAATACATACTATAGAAACTTTGCAAAACTCCTGGTCTTCCTAGAAAAGACAGAGCTGCTAAAGGAGCACCGCAGTGCAGGAACGCTTGATTAACCACCCCATGGAAAGTCATTATGTTTCTGTAGCCGATAAACTCATTTTTATCTTTATTCTCTCTCTATTTGTATGAATGTAGTAAGTCCTAACATTCTGGTAGTTATTCTTTTCCAATTATAGGTTTTTAATGATAGCAAACAGTTTATTTTTTGTCTTCTGCACTACCGTATTCTTCATTTTTAAACTACATCTAGCATCATAAAACTATCCTCAGTCCTAGGGTGTACGTGAACAACATTTTTGGGCCAACCCAAATTTTAAAATCTACGGCGGGTATCATATGAAACAAGTATCAAAAGTTTAAAACAAAATATGAAAACTAAACATTTCTGGTATATCCAACTTTTCCAACTCATTCGGAAAAATAGTGATAAACATGTATCGAATATAAAAGCTGATAAATTTAACAACGAAGCACATTTGTAATAAATAACATCATTAATCAAATAGCTAAACTCTGCCATATATTCAATAAGTGTACCGATGAAGGTATATTTCCATCTAAATTAAAAGATGCTAAAGTCATATCTATTTTCAAATCAGACATTCACAGTGACTGCAACAACTACAGCCCCATTGGAATATTATCGATAATATCAAAAATTCCAAAGCATAATGTTTGATCGTATTGTAACCTATCTTAACAAACATAAATACTTTACCATCACTCAATATGTTAGTTGGTATAAATCCAATATGTCTATAATAGATGCAATTAATAATTTCGTTAACAGAATATTTCAAGAATAAGAAAATTTGTGTAAATCACAAGATACCCCTGAAAAGATTAAAACTTCATGGCATCTAAATAAAATCTGGATCTGGAATCTTATCTAACCAACAGAACTCAGCAAGTATCTTATAACAAGTAATTAAACAAAATTAATAGTGACAATATATAGGTTCCGCAAGGTTCAATAATAGATCCGCTGCTATTTATAATTTTTGTGAACAATATACCCGGCGATAATATTAGTGGGCATACAATTCTATTCGGTAAATGTTTTAGTATGAGACCAAATAATAAATCTTCTCAAATCGAAAGTACTAAATGTACAAAATCAAATTTCAAAATAGTTTGCAGCAAACAAGCTTAAGCTTAGTGAAACAAAAAGTAACTAAATTAATTTTTTTAAAGCAGATAATAACAACAGCTCTGTCAAATTTCTTGGGTTGTCCATAGATATGAACTTACGTTGAGATGTACAGGTTGACAAAGTATGTACAAAGTTGAGTGAGATCCGCAAAAAGGCTCACATTTGGAAACGTTATTCTGATGTACACACGCACAACACAAAAAATAGAGATTAGCTTGTTGAACCGAAGTACAAATATAATAAAAGGAAGAAAAACGATATGAATATCAATCTATATAAAAAATTGACAGCAGCAGAATACAAAAACCTGGCAATAAACGTTTTCAAGAAACGGGTAAAAAATCTATTTATACAAAATGCTTTTTACTTAATAGAAGAATATTTATGTTCTACATTTTATATTTAAATAAGTTTATACTTATTTTAATTTTACTTAAGTAAGTCCAATTTTAAATTGTAATTATGTGACGTGTTGCGTGCTATGTGTATATATTGTAGGTACTGCTTTATATAATAAATAGACTATTATTCCATATATCTTTTCCAGACTTCAACTAAAATATTTTTAAATGCAGATCTTTTTTGAGGTATAAAATTTTGTGTAATTCCACACATCCTTCTAATTTTGAATTTACTTTATTTTTCTTTACTTTTCCTGTTTGCATTCTGGCAAAAGCCGTTTGCAAATTTATTTAAATGTAACTGTCTTTTGATCCACTTCTTCAAAAATGCGTTCGTCTTGCCTTAACTTGCGCAGAGTTCTACTATTCTGTTTCATTATATTTTCTTTATACTTTGTTTTAATTTCTTTAATAATTTTTCTTTTGTCATATTTCTTACAATTTGAGACATTTTATAAAAAATTCAACATTTAGAAATTTTTTAAACAATTCAGTATTACTTGTGTGATGTTTTTCAAATCTATTATAACAGTTATTGTACTATCGCCAAATATTTCTGATACTTATTATCAGATATATTACAAAATTGATTGTTGGTATTTTCTCAATATTTTTTCTTGTTTATATGCATTTATGGAACGGGCAGCTTTAGAACATGAGTTACATTAATACCCAATTTTAAAACCAAAAGAAACAATATTTTAAATTGAATACAACGAGCATGTTATTATATTATATTAGTTATTTTATGCTACTATAATATATTTTTATATATTTCTTTTAAAAATGAATAGCAAAAACGTTTGTATTGGAGTTTATTTTATTTGGAACAAGTTTCCTCAGTGTATAGTTGTGTATAGTTGTGTATATGTTCCCTTTCCTCTCTTGTAAATTGCAAAACGTTAATCACAAGATCGTCTGAGAGGACTGGGGGAGGCTGTAAATTCTGAAATTTCTCGTACCATAAAACAAGACTGTCGCGAGGTTAGTTTAGTTTTTATTCGGTCCGTGTCTTGTCCTGTACGAGTGGACTCATTCATCATTTCGCCAGACTCACGGTCTCCCTTATCTTGATTTAACTCGCAAGACGAGTGGAACGGCATCACCCCCTGCACACTTTTAACAACTTCACCTCGCCCCTGAAAACAATCCCAATAAAACAACCGATCTGAATATTTATGTAGATTACTACAATAAGTTCGAACCGTTTGACGTAAAAGGATGACTGAATAGCAGAAAAGTAGCTCTCGATATTTTTCCACCCCAATCGCGATATTTTAAATAGTGCCTCGCGATTTATCGTTGTTTTGAAAGAATCAGTCTGCTTATAACATCCAGTAGTTTATTTTTGATACTTGATTTCATCCGGCCCTCGATATATATGTTTTTTTTTTCAACTGTGTGCTGCTTCTCGAGACCAAATCACTTAACTTTTATTGCATATAAAATAGTTTCATACTCTCGGAACTGCTCCATGTTCGGCATTTTAAACTTCATGACACAACCCATATAAATATCAAATAGAATACATTAAGTTGCGCAAATTCACCTCGGGAATGGCATATTCACTTTTATAACCCAATTTTACACAACATTTTATTTTCATTATTATTATATATCCATTAAAATTTATTATTGATATTTAATTTTCACCAAATGTAATTTTCCATAAAGTAATTTATTTTTCCCGGCAAATTCGTTCCATTCCTGGCCTGTTGTATTTCAATCAGTGCGATAAGCGCACCCCTTGACCTTTCTTTCCTTAGAGTTAATGAATGGCCCCTTTATGCCAGATAAAATAACTTGGAAACGCGCACACGCACAACAAATATGTACCAGTGCATTAATTAAGAAAGAATTCTATAATGGTTTCTTTTCAGGTTCAATTAACGCTGCTGCGATAACAAACTCTAACATGAACAATAATCTGCTTGCTTTATGTTTAAAGCCAGAAATCAAGAACGATTCAGCATGTTTTTATTGTTTTATCTAATATTTGTTTGATAGCTATTTTGACATATTTTGAAAATATTTCTTAACATTTAACAATATTTTTATTATATTAAAATAAATTAAAATTGTCATCATTTTAAAGAAAATTATCTCGATTTTCAAGATTGTGATAACTTTGATGTAAATTTGATTCTTTTGCAAACATTTCTTGATAATTCACATTTCTCAGTATCTTCACAATGTGTTCTAAGTTTTTTTAAGTATTTTGCAACAATTATCATTTTTCAACATTTCCACCAAATTATTTTGCATATTTGATCTGCAATTATTTATATTTTGCAACATTTTGCAGCAACACTAGTTCCCATTTGCAAAAAATGTATTTTATAAAAAAATGTGGACAGTAGACCCATAATTCTCCATATTTTGAAATGTTTTGTGAACATTTTCAGACAAGTTCTACGAATTTTAGGACATTTTAAATTGTTCTGCATTTATTTCTATAATTCATCTGTTTGCAAACATTTCACAACGTCTTTCGGCATTTTCTAAGTATTTTCCAAAAATTCTATCAAATCTAAAAATAATTGCATATTTGATCTGCATTTATTTACATTTGGCAAATTTCTGTAACATTTCTCAACAATTTTTGACATATTCTAATGTTGATAAGTGTTACAAAACCTTTTATCGATATTTTACCCATTGTTCTAGTTATTTTGCAATTATAGAACACTTTTCATAAGCATTTTGCAATAAACATTTAGATATTTTTATCAATAAATTTCAAAATAACTCAAAAATAGTTTCAAAATTTTCAATTCAAAACAATCTGTTTGTTGCATTGCTAATAAATTTTGTGTGCCTTTTTTTTAATAATGAAAATAAGTTGTAACATCAACCTTTCATTTTTTCATTGATATTTTATTTTGTTTTATTTATTTAAAGTCGGCCTATTTCTGTCATCTATGGACTATTCGCCGACGCCAGAGATTAATCATATCTCTAAATTTTGCCACTAATACAGGAATTCCAACCTAAATTGTTGGGTTCTCTAACGTGCACGCAACATCCAGGCAGTACATGGGACCTACAGTTTTTCTTCCTATCCGAAAAAAATATGTCCTATTGATATAACCACTGTTGTAAACAATATATGAAATTTCTTAGATTTTAGCAAATAATTTGCAATGTTTCTTGATATTTTTTATTATTTGTGCAACAATTATTTTGAGTGCTATTTTGCAGATATTTTTCTTACCTTATTCCAAAATTTATTTTATGGCAATATTTCTTAGAATTTTATAAAAAATAACGTTTCGGCATTGTTTTTTTTTTACTTTAAATCATTTCTATAAAAAGTACTAGATGTTTAAAAATTGTGATATTAAGTTGCTGAAGAATTTTTAAGAGAAGAATTAATAATATTTATAAATAAAATTTGTCGATCTATTAAGCTTGGTTTATGTAACGGTTTTAGTTGTAAACATAGGAATTAAAATAAGCACAGAAACGTGGGCATAGCATCTAACCGCTCATGTAGTTGCTTTTTGGTTTCAAATTGGTTTAAAACCAAAACCGCAGCTGCATGAGCGGTAACATGCCATGTGCACGTTTCTGTGCTTATTTTAATTTCTGTATTAACTAAAACCGTTGCATAAATGCAGCTTTAGTTTTTCCGATAGTTTGTTAACAAACTTTTTATTTAAAAAAATATATATTGATTTAAAAATAAATAATTGAAAACTTATAAAAAATAAATAAAATATTATGCAACTTTATCTGCGCCCACGCGCATTTTATTTAGACTTACAAAACTGCTTCAAAAGTTAGAATGAGGTAAAAAAATAACAAAAATCACTTTATTGTTGAAACATTAAACTCAAATGGACCACCTAGGTTATAAATCTTAGATATGCCTTTGATGTGTGGCAATGTATGTAATAGCAGAAATAAATTATTATTATTGTTGTTATTTGAGCGTTAAAATATTAATTATGATTCATGCAGAGTTTACGATATCGGTATTTCAATCCACACGTAATACCCCACATTGTTAAGCACCTAAATTTATTCTGTATAACAATAAAATGTATGACAATAAAATGAATGGAAGTGTCACAAATTCATTAAATCAATTTGAAAGGCTATTCCTGGTCTAGACAATTACCAGACTCCACCGTTCGAAATTACATAGTTATTTTGCATCAACGCCCACGCGCAGATTAAGCAGTTACATCTCTGGACGTATTGTAATTGAAATAAACTACAAATATATTTTTACAAAACGCATTTGTCTTCCTCTTCCACGAAATGTTTGTTTCGATGTGTGTGTGTGCACGTCTCACAAAAATAAAAACATGCAACCAACGGTAAAATCAAACAAACAAAAAGCATTTATGCATTGTAAACAGACGAAATTTTCTCATCTCTAAATATATTCAAGTGCATGCCGGTATTCTTGGCGCACCGTCCGAGATTCACGGCGGATGAGAAAACCACCAGATTCCAAGCATAGATACACCGGTGAAAATTCCATTTCGACTACGTGTTTTGACAACAATAAAATCGGTATTTTTAGTAGTAAGTAAGTATCCGGGATTAATCGGAAATTTAAATAGAAAATTATTACTTTTCCTGACAGAAAAATCAACTTGGAATGAAACCACTTTGAATGAATTGAAAAGTAGGTGGAAGTATTTTCATTGCAGGAAGCACGTAAGGAAATTGGCTATTTATAATGCCTCAACATAATAAAAATTTGGCAAAGGTTTATTAGTCGAAAAGTAAAATAATAAAATGCACTCGACTGGCTCGCTCGGCGCGAGCGCGATCTTCTTGGAAGCCGCGTGATAAATCACCGGGAATAACGATGGTGTTTGTTGTAGTTTTTTCCTCATCTTCTAAATATATATGTCTCCGTACCTTCCCTCGTATGAAATGTTATGCCCCATTCTGGGAAGTCATTCTGTGTCAACGTTTTATTCGCTTCGTATTTACGATGGCCTGGAGTGTGTGTTGGCTAGCAATTCGGGCTCTTTAAATTATATTCGAAACTTTATGTCTTGTGTCCGCTAGACGAGTTCCGCCATTTATATCATATATTTTTGAATAAACCTAGTTGTGTCTGTATATCATTGGGAGATCATTAAACGGCCGATAATTTTAGCCCAGCATTAACTGAATGAACTTACATCATCGTTATTTAACTTTCCTTTTGATTTAACATTTCTACAAATGTTTCGTTGATACTTAATTAGTAATAATTAATTATGTTTCAAAATCATTTTCATAAGTAATATAACAACTACTTCGTATATTGTAGACATTATTTTATAAATGGCATACATTCTAATACCAGCGATAAAAATACAACGAATGCAGGAGTTGTATTTTCCAAAAATTGATATTATATGATATATGTCTCATTTATAAAAAATATCGATAAACAAAATACGAGGATATATGTAGCATGAAAATATAATTTTTTGTTTTAATACCTGTAACTATACAATTTATTATATCAAAAGTTGTAGAGTTTACTGAAATACGGCATTTCATCGATTGCTATTTTAAATTAATTTAAGTAGATAATACACCTAACCTACCTCAGGATCGCCAAAGTGGAGAGTTCTGAGCAATATTTAAACAAAAAGTCTATAATAAGGAATGGGTACGGAATGAAGCGCCGTATATCCAGAAAAACTATCGAAATCAACTATGATCGTAAAAGATGTCAAATCAAAAAGGTCTCTTTTCAATTACCTGAATGCGATGCAAATCACTTAGATGCAATGATGATATCTTATAAAAGGCAAAACAAATACCTGATGTAGGTTCGG
>JARJEC010048148.1:0-12936 GCA_030264575.1 Tachinus sp. AB-2021 | reverse complement strand
TAGTCATAAAATATGATGATGGTGTAGTTTACACGTTATAGAATAAAAACATGAAGAATAATTTTATATGAGTTGGCACATATTTATATTCATTTTTTCATTTCATGAAATGCAAATGTCGACATTTGATATATTCAATTACAGCTTTATACATAATTAATCAATGCTACATCAATGTTTAACTTAACTAATTTTGATATATTTGTGCAAGTAATATTGCTGTGATCAGTACATGCGCAATTTTAAGTGGTAAAAAAGTAAGTAATATTATAATATTGTTAGAAATTACGAATACTATTTTGTCTGCTGAATCTACAACCTTCGCGACGGTTATATATATATATATATATATATATATATATATATATATATATGTACCGAATTCTAACTCGTGAACATACATCTTCTTTTATGTTAGCTATTTGAACTTCCGATTAATTCTTGATAGTTATTTCTTAAAATTTAGAAATTAATTATATACATACAATAAAATTGAACGTTTTGTCATATGTACAGATTTCATATTTTATCATAAAAAATAATAAAAACTCACTTTTTAAAATTTTTCTTAATCCGCAAAGTTTATTTGATAACTTTGCGGATTAAGAAAAATTATACTTAATTTTTAATAAAGTTCTATAAATTATAATTATCTTAGTTATAATTTATAGAACTTATATACGCAAATTGTAATAATATTACTATAATGAAATATTGATATAACAAGGTAAGAAAATATTATATTTCTCAACTCTTAATTGCGGTGCACAATACTAATATAAATGAAGAACATTAATTAAAATGAATATAAATGACTTTAACTTTTTACTTGTACGCGGAAGAGAGATAATAATGATAATAATAATAATGAATATAAATACTAAAACTTTCACCGTAAACTTATTTTGTTGCCATTATTTTAATTGATAGTCTCCATACTGCCCACCTGAGAACTAATTAAATAAGAACATTTATGTAGGTTAATATAAAATTATTAACAATCGTCGATTCATTCATTTTGCTGAAAAAAATATTAATTGTTTAAGTAATATAAAAATAATTTTAAACTAGAGGTCGCAATGCGTACTGAAACTTTTTCTCAAACAATATATTTTTGCCAATAGTTCTTTACGTTAACAAGAATAATTTGAAATTCGATAAGATAAGTAGAATGTTGGAATGTGTTGTTGGAGGATAATATAAAAGTAAAGGTAGATCTAGTCGGTTTGTTCGACACACTTTGCTTGCCCCGACTTTATATAATTTTTATTCATATTTTCGTATTTCTCGGGTTTTGACATTTACTGACACTGATCACGTAGGTTTTGTTTTTTTTTATTTGACTATCTCAAAAGCGCCATCTATTGGTTTTTTATTTTCTTCTAGAGGGAGAAAAGTAACAAATTTGTATCTTTTTTGTATTTTAAAACTTTTTAATGAAGCAAAAACCAAATAAGCAGATTTTACAGTTGTGCAAATTAGTTTAAATGAAATTATCTTATAAATTTCTTAATTTTCTTGTGAATTGACTAAATTCTTTTTTTGACACTTCTAATGCGTTTTTATAAGTTAAGTATAAAAATATCGATAGAATTGAGCAATTATTTTTCTTCATTTATTATTCTGTTCAAATCGAGGCCGTTTGTGGACATTTTTAATGGAAAATTGTCCTCCACGTGTTGCCAACTTAACCAATTGAAACGAGTTTTGGGTGGCACAACTAGAGCTTACTTCTAACGGATTCCCAAAAATTTACTTACATACAGACATTTTTAAGCACTTTTTTAGACTCAAGGACCTCCAAAGCGTAAGATTCCGATGAAATCTCAATTTCAAATTTTTTGAAAGAATCCGATACCTTTCCGTATATAGAGGAATTCTTTTTAACGTAAAGAACTGATGGCGGAAATATATTGTTGGGGAGAAAAGTTTTAGTACGAATTGCGACCTCTAGTTTTTTTAGATTTTAAAAATGTAAGTCAAACGATCAACATTTCTCAGACGTTTATTACAAATTATCAAAAAGATAAGTAATTAAGGGCAGCAAATTGTTATAATAATATAAAAATTTGAACATGATTACCACAAAAATTAATAAAAATAATTTATTTCTGTTTTTGTTATTGTATGTATAGCCAGCTTATGGAAATTGTAATAATGATAAATAAAAAAAACTTTATGTTTGTATAAAAAAAGACGGCTTTAAAATTAACAAACAAATATTCTTTTAAATCTCGTTTGAAAATTATAATAATAATTAGAGAAACATAAGTTGTCCGGGAGTTTGCCGGACGGACCCGTTTATTAAGTACATTAAATGTAATAAACGGGTCCAGCCAGTGCATAAACGTACTATAATTGTTGTACATGTACAACGTATTTTTTTTAAATTATAGTATTTGAAATAATTGTAAGGGTGCGTTTATGTTAGAGCGACATTGTGAAGTTACATTGAAAAACCTGACGATTCTATTCATGAATATCGTTGCTCAATCGGCGAGAATAGCTGGCGTTATTCTATATAGAATATATAATGTTTCAGTTTTCGATGTATCAGTTTTCTGGGCTATGTATTTATTGTCGCTATCGTTGCTAAAACATAAACCTTATTATAAAAGTAGTAATAGGAAAACACAAATAAAATAGTAAATGTGATATTTATTACAATTATTTCAAGCAATTTTGCATTTCTCCTGCTGTTTTTCTGCATTTGAGTTTTTAACCATTTTTTTGTAATTGTTTCCACGTTGTCTTCTTTCCTGTTTGTTACGTTTACTTTTTTTAAGATTATATATTTATTTTTGTTGCATGTTTTGCAGTTTTTTCTTTAAGAACAGTTCTTAATTCGTTTTTTTTTCTGTAAGAATAGTTTTTACTTTATTTGTGTATGCAATTTACTCTTCTCACCATTAAGTTTATTGTTTCATCCACCACTGATATTTGTCCCACGTGTATTTTTGTTGCCTAATTAAAAAAAAATGAGGTATCAAAAATATATCTATTCCATGCGTTTCCAAGATTTTCTATCTATTTTGATAAACTTTTTTCTTCTATTTTTTTAATTAATTTGGAAGCCATGTCTGTATTATTTCATTTTTTTATAGTGTGGTTTCACTAGCATGTGGTGATTGTTACGTATTTCTGGACTTCTTATGGGCATAATATCAACTATTATTTTGTGTACGCTGTTTTTACAAATATATAATCATTCACCTTTTATTTTAAATTTTATTTTAATATTTGTATATTTGGATTATCTTCTGATGGTTCCAATTTTTTGCAAAATTTATCTTTTTTATTTTTTTACTATTTTTATTTGTTTCATATAATACTAGATTCACTTTATTTTCTTTCTTTATTTGAAATTCCAAATGTCGTAATTCTTTTTTCTTATCTAGAAATTTTTATTTATAAAATTTTATTCTTTCCTTATTACCTTTTCCTTTAGCTGTAACGATTTTAATTCCAACATTAGTATTTTCCATTTTTTTTTTTTGATTTTGCAATAATTAGTTTATATTCATTTTCTAAGGGTTTTATTAAACTTTTGTTATTGCAAGTTTTTACGTTTCATTTTTACACTTTTTTTCCATTAATTCGTCTTACATTTCGAGTTTCTAAACTATATCTGTTTTGTTGTTCGTTTTTTAAGATTACTTGTAATTATATTAAAGAATTCTTTGACTGCTTCTAGTTTTTTTGCACTACTTTAGTATCCAATCTTGATATTTTCCTACATCAAATTTTCTCTTTTACTATGTTTCATATTTATCGTTCTATATTTTTTTTCTATTAACGTATAGTCATTGCCAATGTATGTGTTTATGATTTTTAGTTTAATTTTTACCTTCATTGCATCAACCCTTTTCTAACAGAAATCTATCTTTACAATTGCTATTTCCATATTACGGGTGTTTAATTCAATCAGATAAATAAAGAGGTGTAGTAGAATTTTGCTATATTTACTTGTACAACCCTTTCTGGTAACTTGTTGACGGTAAAACCCTAGTGGGTTACAGATGCTTTTACTTGCACCATAAGCTTAAAATTTAAGAAAGGATTAAGTTTTCTCTAATTATTGCTACAATTAAAATATCTCGTCGATTAAAAATAAAATTAAAACGCTACTTACAAACCAGTTAAGTGAAGCCAAACACAGCCGTACAAGCTACCAAGGCAAACATGGCAGAGCCATCGACCAAATTATTTAACATCTGAAAAATAGTAAATAATGTTCCAATCAAGTGGTTGGCATTCTTTTATAGTAATAAAGCTTATTTTTTTGTCAATTTCTTACTATATCACCTGAAACAAAAGTTCGGTCAAATAATGAATCAAAATGGCAAAATTGGTTCAAAAAGAACCAAAGACAGTTCCATCTGCAGCCAAGATTATGGCGTCATTGTTTTTATTGATACACAAAAATCAATAAAACACTTTTTATCAATTTTCTTCAAAAGCGACAAATACTAAGCAAACTTATTACAGCGTTTAAGTGAATGTGGACTTCATTGTTTTAATTATAAAATTATCTGCAGTTATAAAGTAAACTTTGTGAATTTATTATTGTACATTTCATTGATTCTATATCAAATCTCAACTGGAATTTTTTTTTATGTTTGACTAAATGTGGCAACTGAAATATTACTCTATAAGCCAGCAGTTCTCATCGTTTTAATGTTTTCGCCCTCCTTTTCACGTTGAATTTATTTGCGGGGTTTGAATTCAAGATCTCTTTACTTCAAAGGGTCAACATTTTCAGGTTAAAGAAAAGTGTAGTTTCCGTATACTGTTTAGGTATTGCGTGCACGGTAAAGAACCTAATATTTCAGGTTGGAATTTTTGAATTAGAAGTAAAATTTTCAGATGTGTTATACGATAACTTTTACAATTTAATTGCTATTTTGTGTATATGTAGGTTATAACATAACCGATTGAATCTGCCCACACTCGATCTTTTTTAATTTGATACATATTTAATTTACAATGTGAGTAATTCAAAGAAATTTAATTAAAATTAAGTGCGATGCCTGGTAGATGTAAATCAATAAAATCCATTTTTCTAAATTATTTAATGATAATTACACAGACTAAAAAGATTGCTGTTATTTTGCATTAAAAAAAACAAAGATTTGCTTTTTTCTTGCATAAAATGCAAAAAAATGTGCTTAGATTATAAAAATGTGCAACGAAATGCGAAAAACTAACTAAATTACTAAATGAGAATAATTAATATTTAATGCACTTTATTCAAGTTTTTATATTATTGAATTTTATTACAATATATGTTAAGGTTGTATTAAAGTTTAATTTACAAAACATTACATGCAAAATAAATGTTTTGTTATTAATACAAAATAAACAAAAAAAAAAACATCAAACATCAAACATAAAAAATTCATATAAATATTGCCTGTACATGATTATTAATTATCGGTATGTCAGACCAAAGATACTTTAAGTATTTAGAAATTATGGCAATAATAAAGGGTCAACAATTATTTTAAAATTTTATATACAATTCATAGTCTAAATTTAAGTAAGATATCTTTTAGTTGTTCAGAATTATAATATGCAATTTTTATAAAAATGGAAACATGCAACTAAATTCTCACACTATCTATTACATTTCCTCAAATAATTATAGATATATTCCAGGAATCATATTAGATTGTATGAGAAATTATTTTACTATTTTTGCAATTAAGTAAATTGCATTTAAGTCGGGCAGCTTGGCACACATAGGCTTAATGCGTATTACATAGAACCGGATTCACACGCCTGCATCCTATGGCACACTGAGAAACATCTCATCCGCGTCGCATCGTGGTGCATAAAATTTCAGTGATTTGTAACCACAAAAGTATTATTAAATTATCTAATGGTGAACAAACATTAACTGTTTAGTTAATGTTTGTTTAGTAAATTAAATATTTTTTTTTAGAAATATTGAATACCACAATGGCGCCATTACACTTATACACTCTTCACTCTGAAATCGATATATTGGATTCCCAAGAAAAGCCATACATAAGAAAATTTCATCAAATACCCGTAGCACCACAAACCAAAAATAACTCCTCAAAAATATACAAATGGAACATAAGGTGGCAAAATGTAATATTTTTTGCTATATTGCATTTAATTAGTTTATATGGACTATATTTAGCAATATTTAAAAACTTTTGGATTTTGACTTTATATGGTAAGTACATTTGAATATAATATTATATTAATTTAAAAAATTTAGTAATATCTATCATAAAAACAACACAGTTACTTCATTAAAAGAACTCTAGATACACTTGAAAAAGTTCCGGGCTACTCAGTTTTAACATATCAGAAACATGCTTACGATACGCAAATACTTGTTTATTTTAAGACATAGCTTTTTCAAATTTTCAAGATCATTAGAAGATACTCTATTTAATGTTTCCAGATTTAAAAAAATATATAAAAAGTTTTTTTAAATAGTTGGTGTAAACTTCATAAACTTTGATCATGTTTTTCATTATTAATTATTATTTATAAAAATGTTTGCTTTTAAATTAATTTAGGGCTTATTTTTGATTTTTATAAATAAAGCATACGGCAACGGCAAGTCAAAACATAAAATTAACTATTTTGTAACTTATTTAAGATGATAATTATACGTTGTATTACTACCCGTTTTAATTATTTTTTGTGATTGTGATACTTTGCAAAATGTTAACAATTTATGCTGTTCCATGTCATGGCATACGTGATATATCAACAAGAAGCGCAATAGAAAAATTTCATGGTAAATATTTTATTTGTTGTTGCGCGCAGCTTCATATTTTAATTAATTAAACAATTTTAAAAAAACTTACAATGTTCTGCCCATAAAAAGAATTAAAAAAACATACGACAATAAAAAACAAATATAATATTAGTTCATCACATCAGCACAAATACGACTAATAAGTCGTATTTATGCTGCCTATAAAATAAAATTGTATATATAAAGCACAGTTTTATCATATGATAAAACTTGAAGCTGGCAATAATTGTAAACAATCTGAACAGTTAGCTTTTTGTCTCTGGGTAGAATACTAAAGTATGGGTTATCAAAATGTTCATTAAAGTATTAAAGTTTTTGATGAGTGTACTGTTTTTACAAATGGGCATGTATCGTCAAAAAATTGTCATTATTAGATTAATGCGAATTCACACTTTGTCATCATAACCAATCGTAAATATTTGAAAAAAGTGAACGTGTGGATTGTCGTACTTTACAATTGAATTTTTGGACTCTACTTTTTTTTAAAACGTTTTTTCTTAAAATAATTTGAAGATTGTCCATTGGATTTCTGTGTTTAGCACATTCCGCTTGTTAACAGAGTGGTTTATGTTACAATTTGAAACCAAATGAATTACAAGATACGTTAGCCCAATTTAACTATTATGGACAGTTTTTTGAAGTAATATCTTTTATAGAGAAGTGCGAATCCGAAACATTTGTTTCAGAAAAACAAAATGTAAACTAATTGAGGGAAGCTTTTTAAAGGTTACATTTAATGAAGAAGAAATTATATCTTTTCAGTATTGCAATTAATCGTAATACGCAGGTATGTTTTAAAATTGCGTTAGCAATAAAATCTTTAAATTTCCAACAAATTACTGCTAATGTTTCTTTTCCCTAATAACAGATTTAAAAAATAAACCAAAAACCGATAACCGGAAAAACCGTTATTTTGCACGTAACAAAAACCGGAACCAATCCAAAAAAAAATTCAGTTTAGTTCGGTTCTAGTTATGCACATATTCAAACAGGTTTTGCCTTAGTTGTTATTTTTTTATAAACAACTTAACCTGTATGTTTTTCTTGTTCTAATACAACAAAATATTTAAAAAAATACGCATTGAGTTCAGAACAAAAAAACGATGCTTTCAATATTTGTTACAAATGTTTTGATTTCAATTTTGACCCACCTGCACCATCTTGAGACAGTATAACTGTGGGCAACTTTGACATCTTAAACAGAAACTTTCATTTTTTCATTGCAGAACTTATTTTCATATAATTTTCTCGTTGCGTGATTATATAGATAACGTTGCCATCGGCAAAAAATACAAATGAAAACGCTATGGTAATACATAAGTTAAATATTATTTTCTTAAAATCCAAAACAGCAATAAAAACGGGATTCCTATTTAAGGTTACAAAGTTGCACCCAGGCGATATTTAATTGAATGGGCGAGTTAGCCGGATTAACTTTTGTTTTGAAAATATAGATAGCGGAAAACCACAAATATAGGCAACCAAACTAACATATTCCAATAAAAACCACATATTACATAAGAACAAAATACGCGCTCGCTTATTTATAATAAACGTGTTATTGAGGTTATGATTACTGTGATTACTTCACGCGTTGCCGGCGACAAAGTTATAAGTGGTTATTTACAGGTGGAAACAAGATGTAAACAAGTTGGGTAAGTTCAATTTTAATTAAATTAATTTTATCTTAAAATTTATAATAGGTATGTGTAGGACTGTGTGTTTGTAATCACCAAAAAATTGCAATAACTAATTATCTCTTGAAAAATGTACCGCATCATCTACGAGCTGATAAAGTTGTTAGGCTTTTTCTAGATCATTTTTTATTCGATTAGTTCAGAACTTGTGAAGCTAAATTGATCAATAATAATACGGTAACTTCTATTTTTATGAATTCCGATAAGTATCTATTTTAATACAAATCAACAGATGAAGTGTTGCACATTATTCTATCGATTGTTTCGATTTAGTTGAATTAAATATGAATAAACATCGGTTTTGTCTAATTTTTTAAGTCTGTTCAAATTCATTTCATCGGTTGACTATCTACAATTTCTTAAATAAATTGCTTGATATTGCTTTCTATTTAATAATTAAGAAATATTATAAATGAGACAATATTAAATCATAATTGTTTGCAATATTTGATCAGGGCTTTCGTTATTTTGCTTGAAACAAAAACCCGAACCGAACGAAAAATAACGGTTTATTTGTTTAGTTGTTTTTCATGATATTTGTGTATGAATTGAAAACCGATATTATTTATAATTTTGATTGAACATATAAAATTTATTAATTTAATTCATTTAACTCGTCTCTCTTTGAAGAGTATATAATTAATATAAATAATAAATTGTATATATTTTTATTGATTTGAATAATGTTATACAATAATTTTATTTTCTATTATATATTATTATTTCATTTCATCATATTTTAAAAACAATATCAGTGAGGCAAAAGACTTTCACATAAATTATGACAACTTGGAGAACTTCTTACCCGATCAAAGCAGGTTTTGCCTGCAGAGACACGAGCGTACAGAATTCCAAGATTTTTCTACAGTAACCCAAGAGAAGGAAAGTCATTACACCGACAAGGAGAGAAATAGGAAGCTTCTGAAACAACATTGAAATATAGGTAAGTTTGTATTAAAAAATAAAAGTCTAAAAGCAAATTTACAAGAAATATGATTATACAAATTGTATTTTATGAACTCCTAATCAAATAGGAATATGGTTGTTTATCGGTTTTTGAATAAAAGGTGTAAACGCAGCTTTGATTACAAACATTTTATGGGATTTAAAATTGAAAACGGCCCGATTGGACTCATTGTTTTGTATTGTTCAATAATAAAATACGATTTGGATCTATGCAATTATCAAACAATTGATAAATTAATTACATGCACAATATTTTTTTATTTTATATTTTAGTGAATTAATTTATATTTGTTTACAGTTACCGAACAATTCCGAAGATGGAAACAACAAATATCAACTAATTTTGTCAGAAATAATATTTTTCTTTAAAGCATTACGTACTATAATAATAAATGATTGTTATATAAAGTTTTTTAAAAAATTATTTTAAATCCCTTTTCAACTTTTTGTTGTATTAAATGCATTTTTATATGTAGTATATAAATAAATACACACCTTTTAAGATCCAATTTTTAATCAAAAAATTAAAATGTGTGTATTATTCTATATTCCATAATATAATATCAAAAATAAAATTTTATTTAGTAGTAGTTTCAATGTCCCGCCGCTGCGATAGTTGCGCCTCTTAAGCTCCCACAAAGAAACTACTGCTATACGTATTGCCTATATATATATATATATATATATATATGATGATATAATATATATATATATGATGATAAAACTGGTATTATCAATAAAATAGCATTATAGCATTTTTTAATATTAAAGACATATTTTTGATTTTTTAATCCGATACATTTTTGAATTATTGCGTTGCCTCAAGATAAAAAACTTGCTCTGTATAAAACATAGTTTTTTGTTAACCGCTGTCAAAGTGACTACTTTTTGTCCTAACAGCACTAGCCCAAAATTGGTATTTCTAGTACACCAATCGGATGCTTAGCAACAAATTAATAACAGTACGGGAATGATTTTCCTAGACTGTACGAGAATGTTTAGTAATAATAATTTGTCATAGCTATCCCTTTTAATAAGTGTGTTTTGCAGATACAAGTGACAAATGTAATAACATTTGTCTCATCAAATCTTGATTTATTTTTAATATTGAATTTTGTATCTGAATAACGCGCTCGACAAAAAAATAATATGTGCGACTCACGTATGAAATAGTATATTACATATCAGGGGTTTAAGTAACATATCACGCACCTCTGGAAAAGTAGCTCACAACCCGCGTAGTGGGGAGTGCAATATTTCCAGGAGTGCGTAATTGTTTTACAACTAGACTTATTATACTTTTTCTACGACCAAGTTTCAATGAATTAAAATGAATGAATAATTCTTTTTAATTAATTTTCAATTAATCGGATTTACCTTCGAAATGAGAACAAAACAGATTTGTAATATCTTTTTGCATTGATTAATCATAATTGTATTTTTTTTTTATTGTTATAACTCGTAATTGCCGTTATTACGCACAGAGTGTAAAGGTGGCCATTCACGGGCGTTTCGAATGGAGTGGAGTTAACCGCTCTGACTTACTCCACTCCATTCAATCAGAGCAAAGGCAAAAATAGAGGACATTTACGATTGTTCTTGGAATTCATTCCAGTTAACACTGTCGAGCACACACTTATTTATTTCACTACTACGTAAACAGAAGTAGATGAAAAAATAACTTTTCAATCAACAAAATCATTATCGTATTAAGTAATTTTTGCACATATCTACCTGCATAAAGGGTTTCTAATTATTTTTATTGGTTTACTTCCATATAATTTTATATATTCTTCATAACTTTAACATTTTTTATTTAATTAATTTAATTATTTTTTTTAATATTATTATTCATACTTCTTATCATTTTATTCATGTTTTTATATTAAACTGTTCATTTAATTAGATGGTTTGATACATAAAAATAGCATTTTATTAATAAGAATTGAAAAACTTAATTGTATAATACATACACAATGTACTAATGTAATATACACGAAATCCCACTAAACAAAATTGTTGTTCGGGTGGAATTTCAACCGATGGAATTTTGTCGACTCAGTCACTTCATTCAAATCACAACAAATTCCTCATTTATCAATTAAATGTTCAAAATTGCTCATTTGCGATGGTGGCCAAAAAAAAAGATACCTTCCCGAACGACGGTGAAATCACAGGCATTCAGTTTTCCTACTAGACACACAATATACTAATACTTGGAACTGTTCCAAAAACCGATGACTGGAAAAAAACAGTTATTATACATTAAACAAGTTAATATGGATCGTTTGCCAAAGAATAAAAATGATTTAAAACCCCATATCATTTAAAACATTTTTTTTTAATTTTTGGTTAAGAGTGCAATTTTGTCCAGTGGAAGGTGTGGATGTTTTTATTGAAATTCCGCAAAATTTTCTTCTCAGATGAGTTACAAAAGCACTCATTACTAAATCCCTCGGTGGGAGGGGGGAGGGGTTTAAACGAATACTCTCCCTAAAATCTCTGCTGATTGTAAAAGTCGACCAATAGGCGGGGAGAAACCTTTGACAAAAAACCTTCCCGATATAAGGAAAAAGAATTCTCTCACTAATCCCTCTGCCGGTCGTAAAAGGCGACCAATAGATGGAGAGAAAGCCTCGTTAAAAATCTCCCCCTATTGGGAGATGGTTTTAGTAAAACAACGACGCAGGATTTCCCATAATTTTTTGTCAACTCACCTGCTTGTTTGCCGTCCGCAGTAACCCGAAGGACAGGAATAGAGAATTCTTGTAGTTGAGGTTTTTATTTAGAACTAACACACTACTTTGGCCTCTGCTTCTAGCAAAACCGTCGGTTAAACCTAGCCCAGTTTAATCAAGCGGCTAGTTAAATTTAGATTTAACATCGGGCGAGAAAGAGTTATTGCGGTTATAGATTAATGGTTTACACTTTACTACGGTTTGCGGCCCGGCAGTAACTGTTGTATTTAGGTAGTCTATAATGGCATTTAATGATATTTATATTGCTTGATTAGGCCCGGCGATTGGTTCAGTTTGTGGTGCAGCGTCCTATTTGAAGCTCCGTGGTGGCAGGCGACGACGAGCGATGAAGTTAATGGAGCTTATGGATGCTGATAATTCACCTCCAGTTAAGAGATCTCGTCCAAAACTGGACGAGAGAGCTATAGTTATGGAAATTAGTAACAGCAAAAAAATGTTGCAGGTACCTGATTGTCAAGTGTTTGGAAGATGGCCAGTATGTGATGAGGTTTCCCTCTTCACCGGTCTATTTTAAATGCTGTTGATGGATTTGAAAAAACTTGCAAGAAATTGATAGATGGTACCATTTTAATTGAAGTAAAAAACGCGAATCGAAGCTAAAAACTTTTAAATTGAAAGACTATTGGACACATCCCCGTCAAAGTTGAGCCACACAAGTCTCTCAACATATTTAAAGTGTCATATCCTGGTATAAACTTTTACATGCTACCGC
>JARJEC010048079.1:0-12419 GCA_030264575.1 Tachinus sp. AB-2021 | reverse complement strand
TGTTCATTTCTTGTATGTTCATATATATATATATATATGAACATACAAGAAATGAACAAAATACTTACATTTAAAACATTTAAAACAGCTAGAAATGAAATATTTTCTGTGCATTCTTTTTTATAGCTGACTGAAATATATATCTGTATATAATATCTATAATATTATTATTCGAAGCAGTAAATCTAAACTTGAAAACATGCAACCCATATAATATTTATTACTGAAGATTTATATTTTTTAATAAATCTATTAATTATATTAATTGAAAGATTTATTACTAGTTGTAGTTTTAAATGCATACTATTATATTCATAAGTATAAAGAATAACACGATTTCAAAATTACATTTTATTATTGTTTGGAAGTCATATAATCCCATGTTATTGAAAAGTGTTTTAAGTGATAAAAATATATACTCAATAAATAATATTTGTTATCGAATGTTAAATGTTTATAAAACATGCCTTCAATATCATTTTAAAATAATTTTAATATAGATTGTTTTTATTGTAATCCGATAATGCGTTTGCCATTTGACTTCTGACATCACATGCCGATTTTGTTACTAACTCGAATACTGTGGATAATCTTAACATCATTGTTAATAATGACCATTTATTTAATATTATTATATTTTAAGATAACACTTAAAATTAATGAACAAGATAAAAATAATCCCTACGACTTTATATCAATTTATATCAGCTTTGAGATATCGATCGTGCATATTTTAGTACCTAATCATTTTTAAAGTTAATTAATTAAAAAGTAATTGATTTGTAAGATTCAATCACTATTTAAGTATTTATCCATCAGCATTCTGTTATTATTATTGTTGGAATGAGGCATGGCACCATCTTAATTGTAATAATCATTTACAGCAAATACTTAAATATTGAGACTATTGGAATACTATTGGCTAATTAAAATATCATTAGGCCAAAACGTGTTATTCAATAGAATAATTTTGTTTACAAATGAAATATTGTTATTTAAAATAAACACAAAATCGACTATTTATAAGTCTACAAATATGTTTACAAGTAACTGTACAGATAAGATTACAACTTTTAGTAAAAATTCTTGCACATTTTCATTTTTTGACTGGTCTAAGCATAATTTACAATGTTATCTAAATACATAATTAATTATGAGGTTTTATGAGGTTTATGTTATCTATTGATGTATTTTATTAAAATACTTCAGAACAATTCAATTTACATTACAGATTGTTTTTATCTTGAAATTGAGTTTTTTTTTTGAGATGTTATTGTTAAAATTATTACTATTAAAGTATTATATAATCTAATAACCAATAATTCTTAATTAAAGTGAAAATAGAATTTGAAAATTAAATTAAATTCGTTTAATTAGTATATTTATAATTATTAAAAAATGTAATTTTGCCAAACATCTAATTACAAATAACCACAAAAGCTCTAGTCTAATAAATACATTAAAAATATTACATATTTCGGATAAAACATGACATTGAAAATGATGAATATCATCGAAACCGGTCTGTAATAGTAAATAAATAATTATAAATATATTAAATAGAGTTTTTATTATAAAAATTACTAAAATAAATAATAAACAGTATTCATAAATTATGAATTTTATACTCCCTAAACTTTTATTGCAAATATTGCATATCCAAATGATGTTATCGCTATGTAGTTTTCATCGTTGCGACTAAATGCATACGATTAAACAAACCAATCGCAAGGTTGCAATTTGTTGCGACTTGTCATTGCCAATAGAACGCAAGCATGCGATTGATTTGTTTAATGGCATGCGTTTAGTGGCAGCGATTAAACGCAGTTTAATATATAATATAAATATGCTCCCCCTCCACAATGTTACACTCAAAATCATTTTATAATTTTGGATGCACTGTGTAATTAGATATAAAATATGGTCTATCTACTGCGTTTAATCACTGCGACTAAACGCATGCGATTAAATAAACCAATTACAAGCTTGCGTAGATAGTAGATAGACGATACCTTTATTGAAATATGGAAAATCATGTTGGTGTATACCATTCATCTACCCGATATGATAATTGTCGTAGTACAATAAATATATTTGAAACACCACCTATTAAAATAATTGACATAAGTTAATATTATATATTTCAATAGGCGCTTCTAATAAATTTTTATTGTTTTTTTTTCTTAATAACCTTCATACCTTTTAAGAAGTACTGAAATTCAAAGTGTGCAACAGTATAAATATGCTTCTGGACGTGATTCAATATATTATACTATAACTTAAATATACTATACGTTAACTTAAAAATCATTACAACATTTTAAATGAATTTGACAGTTTAAAGTAAGAATAGAATTTTATTTTATATGTACAGTCAGTTCGATGTGTTTGATGCAACCTATGATGTTGAAGAAGAAATTGTCTTCACACAATGTGAACCCTGATAATATACAAATTTTTATCTATCAGTTTGATATAAACATATCTGTGTGTGATGTGAGGATAAATTGATCAAGCGCAATTAGTTTCCTGTAAACTAATAATATACAATTCAGAACATTTTCACCTACAAACAGTCAGTTTGATAGATATGAACATCACGTGTGACTGTTCGAAGTAAGAAAAGATTATCCACACACGATTTAATTTTCACAAACAAATTGATATCAATGGAAACAATATACTAATTACAAAATGGTTTCTGTAAACAGTCAGTTCACACATCAATGTGATGGTTTGATGCAAATAAAAACAATTTCTAGACACGGTCAATTTGGTGTGTACATTAAACAATCCGAACCGGACACAAAAATTTGATCCTGTATGGGCCACTTTACAATTGATTATTAAATGTAATCTAAATCTATTTTCTGACTTCATTGAAAATTTTAAAACATTTTCATTTTTGCAAAATAGCATAAACTGAGACCAAGATTTTCAGATCAGAGGCCTTGTTAAAATAATAATGAAGGCTGTTGTTTGTTTAGTAATATAAAAAATAGAACATAAATAGATAAAATCATTCATTATAATCTATCAATTTAAGTTCATATCAATATAAAAAAATGAAATAAACTTTATAACACTTCTTGAAAAATGCGAGGTTATGTTGTCATTGTATATGAATTTCAATATGAGTAGATTTAAAATTGCTACATAAATTATGACTAAATTATATATTAAAAAATCCAGAATATTTGTTTAATTTATTTACGTACATCGGAATATTAATAAAACTTCCATAACTAAATAAATAATCTGAAAAAGGTCACATGACTCTGTGACGTCAACACTAATGCCCGTATTTAATTTACGGTGTATGACATAAATAATGTAATTAATGATTCAAAGATTCACTTTGACGGACGCGATGGAATATAACACCAGTTCCAGTCAGCTACCAGCGTGCGAGACACGTAATTTACAGGTTGTAAGTTAGAGCTCTACCCGACGTGAATTCTTATATATTTTATTACTACATGTAATAATAGCATTGTAATTATTTAACAATAAGAAATATTCTAATTGGTGTTAGGCTTCATACTTCATATTTTCGTGTGTATTGTGCTAGACCGACGCGGTGGAACATAAAATGTGATTTTTTAATTATTTTTGACTATATGGTATTGTCATTGAAAATATTTAATAAATATTAATATTCTAATAAAAATCATTATATTATAATGTTTAATGCATTGGCTAGTTAGATATACGACTGAACATTTATTTTGTTTACTTACTTGCAATCTGTTTGAAATACAATTTGAAGTATTAGTTCTTTCGCGTGCACATTGTGGCAGGCATTGTTTTTTTTTATATTTGGGATTATGTTATGAATGAATTCAATAATTGTAACTTTTCATTCTGAAAATAATATTAAAAATTCACAAGTTCAATAAGATAAACATTTATCTTTTGTTTTTATTCTTTTCAGAATACATATAACTAAATTCCACCATATAAGGACTTTCAATATCGAATTATAATTTTTACTTTCAAAATTACTGACTGCAATAAGTGCAATTATTTTTACTTTTACTTTTTATGTATTTGAAATTATAATTCATGTTTTTCCATTTTTATGTTATAATATTAATGAACTAATGTTTCTTTATAAAAATTAAAACTATATCTACTCACTTTGACTTGATTAAAACTAATTGTAGCAAATTTGATATCATTTTGCTATTTTTGTAGCTACGTGTCTGGTAGATTAGATACATAGTGGACATACTTCCAAGAGTAGCCTAAAATGTAAATCAGGTGTGCTCAGACTTAATGCATCGGCGATTTACCATAAAAACCTTAGGAGGTTGATCGACTACGTCAATGGCAAACTGTTGACAGGTACGAAAGGTAATGACTGAACTTTACATAGAATTGTCTGAAATTGTGTGGATTTTTTTAAACATGTGGAATTATGTGAAAATATTTGGAGATGTGCGTAGTTCTTTTTTAATATTTTGAAGCTATGTAGTTTTTTTGTGAAATTTTTATATAATTTGTTGGAATTGTGTTTTTTTTTAATTGTTAAGATTTCTTTTGAAATTATATGGAATTTTTGTAAAATTTTTTAAATTATGTGGAATTTGTTGGATTTGTGTGGAACTTTTTAAATGTTGTGTGGAATTTTTTTGTGATTTGTTAGAATTTGAAAAATTTTTGAAATTGTTTGGTTACTATTATAATTATGTGGAATTTTTTAAGAATCTATGAGAATAATTTAAATTTTTGTACAATTTTTTGGAATTGTGTAGAATTTTGGTGTATGCATGGTCTGCCATTAATTTTTTTAAACAAATTTATTTGACTATAAAAATGTAAGGCTTGTTTTCAGTTTACACAGTATCTACTATCTCGTCACTAGCTGGTAGATTGATGATCATTTAACATTTAATGTACGTTATTATATTAATAATTATTAGGTAAATAATTGATAAAACATAAATATTTAGTGTACATTTATATATCAAATGTCTAAAATTTCAAAAATATATGAGGCGATCGACTTAAATACCTCTCGCGATCGAATGTTTGAGCACCTATGATGTGAATGAAAATGCCTTGGTTCGAGTTAAAAGAGAACGGAACAAGCGGGAGTTTTATCGTGAAGATATTTTTTAAAAATATGCTATGCAATTTTAAAAAATACAAAAATACTTACATATAAAAATATTAAAGTATTTTCGACGTTTCATAACAATTTTTCTTTAATATTCTCGATATATTTTTAATTTTTGTTCACATTTTTCAAGATTTTGTGTCAACTTTTTTATGTATTTTATTTACATTGTATAAGATTTTACGAGCTATTTTTCAATATTTCAAATAATTTATTAAAGCAAATTATTGCACATTTCACTTTTCATTATTTTGTAACCATTTTTTTTATATTTTAGAAAATATTCGGTAGTATTTATTGACATTAATTTGTTGAACGTTTTTTTACATATTTTGCAAATTTCTACATATTTTGTAAATTTTTTGAACATATTACAATCTTTTGTTGTTAACATTTTTGACTGTTTCATTATGTTTTGTATTTTTCTCGATATTTTTAAACATTTTGGATTTTCTCTTATAATTACTTATTTTGCAAATTTCTACACATTTTGTAAATTTTTTGAACATTTTACAATTTTTTGTTGTTAACATTTTCAACTGTTTCTTTATGTTTTGTATTTTTATTGATATTTGTAAACATTTTTGATTTTTTCTTATAATTACTAGATGTGTTTCAAAATTTTATAAATGTTAATCGATATTTTGAGATTTTTAGTAATTTTCCTCATTTTAATGAGATTCTACGAAATATTTTGCACTATTTATTGATTTTGAAATAATATAACAACTTTTAATATCCACGTAATTGGTCAAAACTAGTCACGTTCTATTTAGTTATTCGTTATTAGATATTAAAAGTTGTTTTTTATAATCCATATACTAAACCACCATTGAATTTATACTATTTTTAATATTTCAATGGAGTGGGTGGTAATAGAACGGTAATAAAAGTCAAATAAGTTTTTTCTTTTCCTTCCGAAAATAAAAGTATAGGTCCCATATTAGACTTTCAAAATCAATATTTTAACGAAAATATCATTTTGAGGCTTCCTAAGTTGATTTAGATGATTTTTAGAAAAATGTCTGTATGTATGTTAGTGTGTAAGTATATGTCACGCATATCTCAAAAATTTTAAAATTTAGAGGCGTAAAATTTTCAAAATACTTTGCAAACCAGCTCAATTTGTACCCCCTTAAGATGTTTAAGATTGGTTGATTTGGCAAGAATAAATGAGTAATTTTCTTAAAAAAATTAAATTAATATTTAAAGCAAAACGGGACAATAAAACCAGTATTTAGGATTAATTTGAATTGAGGAATGCAATAGATTCAACTGATTATATAAGTTTGGTATATATTTAAAAAAAATAATTTTTATTCTGCAAATATTAATTGAAAATGTTGATGACATATAAATTAAGTAAGGTTAACAAATCCATATGATTTTGAAGTATAGTTGTCATAATCAATAATTGTTAACTTGATTATTTTTTATTAAAAATTGCAAAATATACGCTTTGCATAAATACGACCAATGTAGTAGTTCTCGTAGTTGTTTATATATATATATACATATATACCGAGTGGTTTTTGACGTTACTCTTGGACTTATAGATTTGAGTATTGGAGGGTGTAATATATACCATTAATGCTTCAAAATTGAGGATTTTCAATTACCAGATTGTCTTTTGTTTCTTAGTAACAAAATTTAATTTTAAAGTTTTAATCATAATGTTAAAATAAAAGCTTTGAATTCTTCTATTTCCGTAAATAATCGATATCGGACATATGTTAATATGAACTCTTTTTATTAAAATTACATGAGTTTTCATTCGTTAAAGTTTGACGGTGAGGTAAAAAATCAACCTGTATAATATACCTATTATTATGTTTCAAAAACTTAAGTTCATGTTAGGTTTTATTATTATATTTTACCATGTTTTCATATCTTGTCGAAATAAATGTTTTTAAAGAAAATAATTAAAAAATCTATATTTTATTCTGTATACCTTTAACAGAATGTATGCAATAAAAATTAAAGTAGAAGTTAAGTCCGGTTTTGTAATAGCACATAATATTTGATCTATAATTGATTTTTTATTACAATGCCCAATTTATTTTTTAGTTTAAAATAAAAATTCCCGTAAGCTACAAAAGTTAAAAATATAACGTTAGTCAATTTATATTAAATTTAAAAACTGATAGGTCATATTCCAAAAATAATTGATAGTTTTAATTTTAATTGTATTATACATGGAGTTCCAGTTTATCCGTTCATCGTCGCTAACTTTGTTAATATCGAAGTTACATTATCGGTTAAATTAGCAAAGCAGTAGTATTTTTATTGCAAATTTCAAAGATGCAAACAGAAAAGCAATTAAATGACCAGTTTATAAGAAATTTGCAAAAATATGTATATATATATATATAGAATTATATATATATATATATATATATATATATATAAAAATATATAGAAAACACAAAGAATTCTCAACATAAAATTATAAATGTATGACCATCTTAAACTTTGTTATTTGTTATGACTTTGTTTTAATTATTGATTATGAAAGTTGTGTTTCACAAGATTTGTTTATTAATACCATATAGTTTTATTAATGATAATTGTGTGTCGGTAACTGTTTGTTCAAAATTTATATTTTTAATTGTTTCTATAATTTCCATTGCTTACTTGAGTTTTATTTTAAAAGTTGACATAATATTAGAGTGCACATAACTAGAGTATTTATTAGTTTAACATTTTTTGTTCAAAATTTATTTTGCTTTCACAATATCTTGACATCAATAGGGTGTCACATTAAAAAAAAGTGATATTTTTGTAAATATCTCATAAACTAGTTATTATATTATTTTAAATATTGAAATCTGCTATGAAAATACTACTATTTTGCTAATTTAAGCGATGTAACTTTAATAATAACAAAGTTAGCAATGATGAACGGATAAGTTGAGACATCATGTATATCCACATTGTTGTTTTTATAAACAATTTTATTCATTTCCTGTGAAATTTTGAATTTTGCGATAAGTATTTTATTTTAATTATATGTTTTATATTTTCATGTACTTGACGTTTTTTATATCTGTAAAGAACAAGAATAAAGTTTTGTATTTTGACCCATATGTTAACTATATCTAGGTTGTATACTTTCAGAAAATCACTTTATATAAGTATACTTTTTAATTATTTATTTCTTGCGCTTTTCTGTTTAACATAATCTCCATTATCATTTTTCAAATCACAAAATAAATCGATGATTTTAATTAATTAACTTAAAATTATTGCTGCAGTAGCAACTCGTTTCATGTGATTAACAATCAAAATACGTGTTCGTTTTTTTAATGCAATTAGTGCAATATAATAAATTAAATTAATAGCTTACCAAATATGTTTGAACAATCTTTATACACTCAAATGCAATATCACTGTCCACTTTTTAATAAGCATACCAAATAAAATATATGTAGTATATAAAATAAAGGGAATTATATTATCATTTTATATAAAAATAACTGATAAAGTTATCGTCTATGTAGACCCTTACATCAATCATGTATATCTAATATACCTATATTATAATAATCATGTTATTAATATATTACTATAGCTTAAATGTTATCATTAATAGGATTGTACGACATTTAACTGATAAGCATTGGATCTATTGAAATAAATATAAAAAGGCTTGACAAAATTGTAGATTAATATTATGTTTTTTTTTTCAATTATTATACAGGGTGTGTCTGGGAAGACGCAGTCCATGTTTTTTTTGTTTATTAAAGGTTTTTGGAAAAAACATTTTATTATTTTCAATGTCCTTTTTAATACCCAAAACAACTATTTTTTACTATAAAAAAATCTATATTTTTAGTCCAATTATTTATAAATTTTTATATCAATTATTTGAAAAAAATCGAGAAAAATAACAATAAGGATGTTAAAGACGTCGAAGACGTCAAGAACTTTAAAGACGTCAAGAATGTCAAGAACGTCAAAGATATCAAATACGTCAAGAATTTCAAAGATGTGCGGCTGCCAATCCTTATCAAAGATATTTTTGTTGTAATGTTTGTAATATTGTAAACATTTCATTTTTTTAAACACTAAACGCAATTTGAAATCTGTCTAGACTCTGGATACATACATATATGAATATTTCAGAAAATATTCATGATTCATTTAAAATCAACTTGGATGCGTTTAATGTGTCATTGTCTTTTAGAATGAGGTACGTTATTCCCTGTGTGAGAAATAACGGCATCTCTTCCTGGTGCAGCATAAAATTTTCTAAGTGTATTGCTAAATATTTATGTGTACATGTGAATTGTTTATAATATTAATTATGTATCATGTCTGCATAAGGTGACTTCCAATTATGGGTCTTATTTATAGTATTTGTAACGTGTTCAGTGGTAATTGTTTGAAAATCCATGTATTCTATTTGTTGTGCATGTTGTTTAATTTTGTTAGTTTATGATGCATTATTATTATGTGTAATTGGCGTTGACCATAGTTTAGATCAAAATTTGTGTATGTGTTCTGATGTTGGTGTTCCAGGATTATCTAAAGTTTCAGTGTTTGTCGATAATTTTGAATAAAATAATTTATCATTATTTATAAATTGTTTATTGTGTTCTTTGCGTAGTGCTGTGTTTTTCTACCGTCTTAGTCTATGTGTAAGTGCTGCAACTTTTTGTTTTAGTGTATGTTGTGCATTGTTTACATTTAGTACTGTGTATTTTGTTGTTATTGTGAATTTTATTTACATTTGCACATGATCGTCTTGTTCTTACTTCTTGTTCAAACTGACTTAATCTGCCAAGATCTTTACAATTGTTATTAATTTTGATTTCCAGTATAGTTTACCAAGAATTTTTTTTTATTTTGGTGGTTTTGATGATATTGTGCTGTTTTATTTATTTTACCACCATTTAACCTAACTGCTGCAACGGCAGCACAATATATACCATTGTGCAATTGTAAAACTGTTTGACTTTGTTCTAAATAGTCAGTTAATATATATATATATATATATATATGTATTTATTGCGTGTATCATTTTAAAAAAATGTTTTGATGTGTTTCGTTTATGTAATATATGTCAATATGTACTGTTTGTATTTGAAAATTTAAGAAGAGCTCTATTAAACTCTTTTTGAACGTTCTGTATGTGTGTGTTTAGTATGTCTGGTGTTATCATGATTTGCTAAATGTTGTGTTTCTTCCGTGTTATTATTTTTTATTAGTATATTGTGTTGAGTTATAGCACGTATCTGATCAACAATGCGTTGAGGTGTAATGTGGTTATATTCTGGCTATTTATTGTAAAAAGCAGAATATAATTGTATAGTGTCATGTTTATTTTATTTTGTGTAATAGTGTAGTACTGTCGCATGATAATCATATTTAAACTATTAGTCTATTTCATGCGTTGGCGTCTTCTTTTACCTGCAGCAGTGGTCCCTTTTACAACAGGTGGAACTAGTTAATCTAAATTGAGTTCCAATTCATCATTAGTGATAGCCATATCTGGGTCAGTGCCACTTGCATCTCTGATCACCAGAGAAGCATGTATTTTGTTTGACGTACTACGCCCAGCTTCTCGACGTAGTACGCGGGTTGTTAAATGCGTACCCAAAGCATTTATTGAAGTTATTTCTTTATCATTCTCCATGAATAGGGTGGTGTATTTTATACCTACTACCAGGTTTAACAAAAATTAATTTGACATATATCTGACGTTTGTGAAATATTTCCAATTTTATTATTATTATTATTACTATTATTGTTATTATTATTATTATTATTATTAATGTTATTATTATTATTGTTTCTATTATATCAAAAGAATTAAACAATTTTTACTAATGTTTATTATAACAATCACTGTACTTTTAATATTGTTTGTAATCTTTATTACCGACTTTATTTTAAATGAATATTGAATATTTTCTGAAATATTCATATGTATGTATCCGGGGTCTAGACGGAGTTCAAATGGCGATAACCCCGGCTTTTTATGTGAGTAAATAAGTTGTTGCTTCATCTGCGGGTACCTTTCTTTACAAAAAAAAGTTTAACATGGCTTCCTGACCTTGTTTGTAATCACTTATATGCAGCATGCATTTTACTTGAAAGTAAAATTTATTGAAAAATAAAAAAAAATCAATGATTATAATTTACAACAAATTTAATTTGTAATGTACGAATGCAGTTTTCACTACCAACCCATCCTTACGGCATGTGATAAACAAACATGTGTTTCGAGATATGCACCTCTCGTCAGTACACCTTGCACCATGCAAAGTCAAGGCGGTACGAATTGCAATCAATACCATAGCATTTATGTCTGTGCGTGTAAATAACGATTATATTTTAGTTTAAATTAGACTTAGCAATCAAATTTAATAATAAACAATGCATGTATTGTGTCGAACAAATGCAATAACGTGGCGTTTAAAAATGCTATCCTAGAAAATGAAATGTTATTTAACATTACAACTAAAAATATCTTTGACAAGGATTGTCACCCTGACATCTCTGAAATCCTTGACGTATTTGACATCCTTGACGTTCTTGACATTCCTGACGTCATTGAAGTTCTTGAAGTCCTCGACATCCTTATTCTTAGTTTTCTCGATTTTTTCAAATAATTGATATTGACATTTATAAATAATTGGAAAGAGATAAAAATGTAGATTGTTTGTTGTATTTTCCAAAGATTGGTATCAAAACGAGTTTCATTTATAAAAAACATCGATAAGCGAACCACGAGATTATATTTGGCATGAGAATATATTTTTTCATATGAACCGATTGTTTATAATTAAATTGATATTGACGGACTATAATTTGTCAAATATGAAAGATATTATTTGAATTTGCTATGACAAACGTTTCTTATTGGTAACTAAGCAGTGCTAAGATAACGAAGAAACGTCCGTCATAGCAAATGCAAATAATATCTATCATTTTTGACAAATTAGTCCGTCAATATTAATTTAATAATAAATTAATAAATAAATAATCGGTTCTGCATGGTGTTATATATAGACTATCAAAGTTTTAAAATTGCATATTTACAATTTTCAAATCAAACAAATACAACGTACCTACGTACCTAAGTACTAAATACCTACGCACCTACGTAGTCACGTAGCTACGTTTCTGCGTACCTACGTGCCCACGTACCTACGTGCCTACGTACCTACGTGCCTTTGTCTCTACGTACCTACGTCCCTACGTACCTACGAGCCTACGTCTCTACGTACCTACGAATCTACGTACCTACGTGTCTACGTGCCTACCTACCTACCTACCTACCTACCTACCT
>JARJEC010048045.1:0-13373 GCA_030264575.1 Tachinus sp. AB-2021 | reverse complement strand
AGCGTGCATGGCGGCAATGTGGCTGTTGAGGCAAACCGGTCGCCGGACAGGGCGACCTGTGCATGTAGAACTGTGAGGCCTGTATAACGAGCTTTTAGTAACATCACTCGCGAATTAAATTCATTTGACTCATTTTAGACTCTCCAGTCTTCAGTGCAAAGTCGAAACCGTCAGTTTGATTGTGTAATGACTCAGCTTTTGATGTTTGCTTTGTGGTTAAAACCCACGTTGTTTTGGTACTTTCGTTGCATTTTAGTGTCTACGTTGAATACTAACAAACGAATAACCCTAATATTTTTTGCACTTTGTCAATAAATGTAGGCAATAATATAAGAAGAAATATCCCACTTCATCATTTGCTGGAAAATTGATAATACTCAAAAATTATACCCTTATATTTATTAAGCGGTGCATATCAAGATAGTGCTATATATCTAGACCAATTGTAGTTTCATTAAACTAGAAACAATAAATATTTTAAGGTTATAGTAAATTTAGCCAAACTGGAAACTCTTATAAACGAACAGATTGTGCAATATTTTGAACAAAAAATTGTAGTTTGAATCAATTACAATTGATCTGGCCTATAATAAAATTTGACAGACAAGAAATTAATTGATGCATGTCAAGTTTATTTACACATTAATTAATGAATTTTTTGTGCGAAACTGTAAAAAAGTTTATACTTTTTGCTTTATTTTAATGTAAAAAGTTTATTTATTTACATTAGCGGTTAACTCGAGCAGCGTCCGCTTCACGGGCCGTTAAATACATTTTTTACTGGTCACACTTTGATGGCAGTAGTAAGATTTTGTCTGCAAATTGAGAAACTATCAATAAAAATATTTCATGTTACTTACTTATAAACGCCATTTATTAATGCTCTATTGATAACACAAACTTTTGTGTTTACACGTTACCAGGTCTTATTTCGTTGCAACGGTGTTAAATTGATTTAACATCTTCGCAAAATTTAACCGGTTTGCAACCAGTAAACTATATGAACTTATAAACAAATTTAATACTAAAAAAATACAACAGTTTCATTTTACAAGTACTGAACAAATAAAACTTTAATAATTACATTATACGCCAGGTAACAGGTTTATCTGGCTGAACGAGGTGACATACACGGCGGCTTGCCGAGACTCCATTATCTCTAGCGAAAACCTATTTACCCGGATAATATTGTAAAATACTATAAACACTCTATTAATAAAAATATCTACTTATAAGAAAGCTAATTTTTAAAAAGTACTTCTAGTGCAATTATTAAAACCAATACCGGATATATGAAAAATTTTCATTATATTCTCCGCATGTAGCCAAAATAAATTCTTGATGTACGAAATAAAAAATTAAAATGTTATCATAAACCCCTTTTTTCTGTTCAGCGGAATTTTTACGTAAGTAACGTAACGGTGATGCATTTCTAACACTTGTGATATCAAATCCAGAATCTGTCAAAAAATTGCAGACGTTCTTCTGAAATGCTCGATGTAGCATTTTGCATTGGGTCATTTTAGAAAATGTGCAATAATGAAAAAGGAATTTTGCATGCACATGATTGAAACTTCTCCCGTTAGAAATATGCAAAGACAAATGTCAACATGAAGCATGAGCAAGACGAAGAGCTAAATATATTTGGTCAAGTGCCTCGTAATTTTTCTTGGTTATTGTTAAAGTTTTTTCAATGTGGGGTTTTCTATCAAGTTTGACAAGAACTGAGTCTCTATATTAACCAGAGTCAGTTTCATAAGTTTGTCTTGTCTTATTGCTCCCAAAGACTCCAAATATTAAAAATATTAAGACACATATAGAGAATGAATAATATTGCATTGGAACTAAGTGCAACTGGATGAAATTTCGTTCAATAGAAAATATTCATCTTCCGCTTCATGCAAAAATGTATTGACTTAGTCTCAAAACTTTTAACTTTATTATCGCTTTAAGAAAGGAATCAATCTTTTGATATAGATTCAATGTGTTTTAAGTATTAAATAACTCAACCATACCGTTGATGATTTATATATATTTCTTTCTTTTTTCTCCAAGATAACCAAAAACTAGATTTTCTTAAATATTGATCACTTTGTTGTCTTTGCATTTGAATTGTTGGCGGGTAGCGTCATCTAAATTACGATTTACCGGGTAACAGTTGGGTAACAACAATAAAACGAAAAATACAAGAAATATAAATCATTAACGGTATGGTTGAGGTTGATGCAGAATTGGCTACTTCTATTACCACTGTTAGATGCACTCATTTTATACGAAGACAATAATAAAATAATAATAATAACAACCCATTTATTTGTTATTGTTTTGATAATTTATTAGTACCTACTATATTTTCATATTCGTGTATAACTTTTTTTCAATTTCGCAGAAAATAATGCAAATGGCCAGAAGTATCTTTTTTGTATTCGAGTTATATTTAACTCGAGGTCGATTGGACATTGACATCGAGTTCTTTCAGCTGTTTTGGGTAAAACTCTATAAATATAAATATTACTACTTACTAGTTAAGTTGTAAACCAAATTTAGATGTTAATAAAATGTTAATAAAATTCAATATACATATTTGCAAATAATGTTTTTAATAAATTCTGATTGTCGGGTTAATCCATCTTCTGATTTTTTTCAAGATTCATTAGCTTGATTATTTATGTGTTGTTTTTTTTGGAAGCGGACTCCAATTATTAAGCAAATTTGGAGGACTAATGGTCGATAGAGAGATTTTCCTAATTTGTCCCGAGTTAATTTGGTGATTTATTTAGAATTGGGTTGGCCGTTGAATGAATTAGCCCGATTGGATCAACAAATAGAATTGTAAATAATTCGTCCTCCCCAGTTATTGTCTTGTATAAATAAAGTTGTCCTGAAGCAAGAAAAACTGGGAATGAATGTTCCACAATAAAATATTTGTGTTAAGAGTCTAATCTCATAAGGCGATCTTGTTCGGGAGCGTTATTAAAGATCTGTGTCAAATTTCAGGGAACCGCGGATGTGAAGACAGGGGGCGCGCAGGGGTGGTTTTTGGTCGTACGGAATCTCTCCCAGGACCCTTCAGATTACAGAACTCCAAGGACCCTCTCCTCGCATTTAGGAGGAGAGCGCGCAACATCCGAGCGGGAAAACTGGGCGTGAGGCGATCGATCGAGCATCAGGGGCCCGCGGATCCCCACCCAGAAACATCGTTCGCATCCCAACCTTGTCACAACCTGCTGTCACGGGCGTAGGAACTGTCTCTGTCAACAAGATGCGCGGATTGTTAAAAAAGAAATACAGAACACAGCATACACGCAGCAAAGCCAGTACGTCTCTTCCTCGAGTTAGTGTCCGATTTGAAAATCTCCCCGATTTCGGCGGAGGTGCATCAAAGTCAACAAGTATTTCAAGAAGGTGAGTGTCGATGTATTTATTTTGCGCGGCTTGATTAAGGTCAAGGCGAGTCTGATAAAAGTAAATAAATTACAATTCCGGTTTATCCGAAATAATTGATAATGCCCTATCACGTACCAGACAACAAACTTATCACAGGCTTAACTAATCGAAATATTTTTGATTTAATTTTGCATGAATCATTGATGATATCATATGTTTATTAGCAGTAAATCAAATTGAATACACCATAAAAATTTAATTGTGTTTGCAATAAAAACAAATAAAATCAGTTTTAAATACTCAATTTATATACGTTTCAAAAAGAAAATTATTTATATCAACTTTTTTCATTCGCAACAAATTTATTCAAATAGCTTTTTACGGTTACCATATTTGCATACTAATTGCCGCTATAAATTTCGGTCGTATTTATTTATTTTATTCAATTATTACGTTGATATAATGGGCCTCGTTCCACGTGCGTAATTCTTTGACGAGTTCAGGCTCTTAATGAAATCTATCAGGAATTTTGTTAACATTCCATCACAAGCGAGGGTTAATTTGAGAATGCTGTCGTGCAAAGCCAATGGGGAATCATTTTGGAATAACTTACTACCACACGATCCGATTTAGTATTTAATCTTCGGAAAACTGGATCGGTTGACTGCATTCGTTTGATCGCTTTTGAATGATAAGTTGATGAATTGGCATTATATGACACTCCATTAGCTTCTAAAGAGCTAATTAATCAAGATGTTTAATTATCAAAATTTAGTTTGTATTGGCTCCATTGTTTGTTTTTTCTTTCAATAAATGTCTCACTCAGTTAACCGATTAAATGATTTTAGTATAATATAACTGAAGCATTTCTAATTTAATTAAAAACATTTTAACCCCGAAAGGATTCAAATTTTTCTGTGACCTTTTTGCTTGTTTTGATATTTTAACAGTTTAAACAAACCATTAAAACTATTTGGTATTGTTAAATATTTTTAACACTTTGTTTGCAACTGTGAAATTTAATCGGTGTGCCTGGTATTCCTCCGGCATTGCTTAATGGCAAATAATTAATTGGAATATAATATTTTATATATTTTAAGTTTATACAGTGTTTCTACTTAAGTTGGTAGCGTATGTTTTGCGATAAAAAAACGTCAAAAATTTAAAATGCAACCAACGGCCATTTCAAAATTTTTAGTCTTATACGAAGTTTATCAAAAAAATTATTTAATTAATATTGAATTAATGCATAACAAATTTATTTGTTCTGAAAATACATAATCAACTTCAATATAGTAAATATATTTGACAATACCAGTACTTGCATAATAAGTTTTAGTAATTCATTAGCACCAATACTTCATCATTTCCACCTTTTTCTATACAGCATACTTATCTAATGCCTGTCTGGCACTATTCAATTTATTATATCAAATGTTGTACAGTTTATTGAATGCCGTATGCATTCCATTGGCTAAATTTAAAATAGCAAGCATTTCAATAAACTGTACAACTTTTTGTATAATAAATTGCCATAGTATCAGACAGATATAAGACAATTTTTGTATACATTTTTAATCATATTTGGAGTACGCTCTAAATTATTTCTGTTATAATTCTTTACAAATGATGGAAGTCTGTAAAAGCTTTTGTTATTATAGTTTTTGCTTTAGGTAACTCAATAAAAATGGTTTAAAATCAGACAAACGTTACTAGTCCAAAAATCGCAAAATATCTATGAATTACCATTTCATTACAAATATTTTACAGTTATTACCTTATTACTCCGTACTTGGTACCGTACATGTTGTTCTATTCTATTGGTACGTTATTAAGAAAATTATTTAACTGTTTTGCAAAAAAATCATAATTTCTCGAATAAAGAATTTTATCCCTGTTAATGGCTACCAAAACGTAATTTTTAAAGCTATATTGATCGCGTATTTTTAGTTTTTAGCATAAGTGATCAGCCGTTCTGCTTTTGGCGGGCAGTCCTGAACAATTTGACGAGTCTCACGGGTCTTTCTCAAAACTGGTTTCGTTTTTTCTAACCCAATTTTGGCCAAATAGTCAAAGTATCGCCGAAACAACCTCCAATTGCCAGAGCAAATATTTTTGCTAATTTTGGCAACCTTGCAGATTGCAGAAACTTGCTTCGTTGTCGCGTATTCATAGACTGTAAACAGGTTTTCCAAAGACTGTACAAATTGGAAAAATGTGGACGTTACTATAGGGTACCTCGGAAACTAAAAATGCTAGATGAATTCTGATAAGGTTGTCCCCAGCTAATTTTTCGAGATGATTTTAATGATATTAAAGGATTTTAAAAAAATCCATAGAAAATATGAATTTTTGAAACCAGCCAGTTTCTATTATGGACTCAATTCGGTTTATTACTAAAGCTATGGAAACATGACTAACTTATCTTATGCTCATATTGGCTATTGGCCACCCTGTAAATCACTATATTTACAGGAGCAGAGCTTGTATCTATCACCGCATGCACAGAGTTGCTACGTTCTATGATAATCAATGTTTGTTACTTTAGACCCATTTTTTATTTTTTGTTAAACAAGACGCTTTCATTGATGTCTCGTTTCACCAATGTTAAAGTCTGATCACCTTACTGTAGTATGGACTTAGATTTGACTTTAAGAGGATATTTTCCTAGTTCTTTTTAAATAAGAGACGTATATGGATAAAAGTTGCAAAATTATATATTACAACCAACACAGTGTGGCCTATGGAACACGTTTTTGCGCAACGAAAGAATAGGACGCATAAACAACAGAGGCCTCAGAGACAAACCATCGCTCGTTTTGTCAATGAGCATACTCTAGAGTCTTTACCTCTCCGGTGTTATGCGTCCTTTTCTATTGTTATACCTTCCCTATGCCACGCTATATTGTTTGTACTCTATCTTTACTAATTTTATCTGTTATCAAAAAGCCCCTTTTACACAGGGAATATTTGGGGTAATCTATTGTAGATATAAATATATACATTTAACACTTAACTGGTGAGGTACAGATCAAAATGACCCTAGCGATACAGTTTTTCTTCTCCAACATTAATAAAATTCATGTGCTTTACCTTTAAGTATTTATTAAAAAAATCGAAAGAAGTTTAAGGGGCGGCTGTACTAAAGTAAGTTAGATCATTATGACCCGACCTCACCAGTTACATGTTGCTAGCACACCTCAAAACTTAATTATTAAAGTCGTCTGCTCACTCGAATCCAATTTTTAACGTTTGTAATTATATTTATTTTTAACAATTCAATTCGATTGTAGACCGGTATTGTATACATTTTTGCCCAAATTACTCTTGTTAAATATTTCACCTGCTTCCCGACACGTTTTATAATTTTCAGCAATAATTAAATCACCTCTAATGTCAACCTATAGTTTTGTTACTTTCATCATTCTTAGTAAGAGTTGCAATTCTATAGGAAAAGTTTTTTTTTACAAAATAAATCTATTTAAAATAAAATATTGATACATCAAAATCACATTTGATAACCATGCCGTCCTCCATTTATGAGAAAAATTTAAATAAAGATTATTGAAGCATGAAATATGGAAATTTGCTGTCTGTTTTGAAATACAGATCTGATATTGCAATAAACTATGATGTCCGCTCACAGATTATATATTACGGGCCGCAGCATAAGATTAATTTATTTCACATCGTTATCAACAGTTGCCGTAAAACATGAATACTATTTTGGTGTGGTAAAAATTTTTAACAAGGAAAATAAAGATTTTTCACTGCAACACTCATCGATTTTTATTTTCAATTTCTTGTTTTCTCGGCATAAATCATATTTGCAGCGGCGAACATCTGATTTGTGGGACACAAAAGTAATTTATTCTCTACATATTTATCTCAATTTTATATGTTCGGCCCCGATGAAATTTGCAATAAAAATACAATGAAATTTTATTAAAACACTGTTCAAATTGTTGACATTATTCTGAATGTGGCATTGATTTATCAAGAAAATGTTACTATGATATAACATACAAAGTTTGATTCTTAAAATGAATTGGTACAGTAGATGCTACTACAAATCTTCCGATTTTTTCTTCATTTAATAATAAGATTGGATTACAAAACATATTAGTAATGATCAATTATCACTTAGTTATAGGAAAGGGTAGCATCACGCAATTTAAAAAAAGAACCATTTAGTGATTCCCAACCACTGTTTATTCTCTAATTTCTTTATCAATTGACTAGCGTCATTCAGTTAAGGTGCCGAATTTTTAAATGAATGAATGTGTACCGTGACCAGAAAAAGGTTGAGAATTTTTAAGTTGAAACCAGGTTATGTATTTTTTAATAAATTAATTAAATCAACAACAAACAAACACAAATCATGCTAGTGTGTAAGTCATTTATAAGTAAAGTCAGTACACCCACCTGAGATATTTCAAAGCTATAGCTATAGAGTACAGATAAAAAAGGTGGGATATCAGTTGTGAATTCAACAACTGCAACAACTAATCATCATAAGTTATGTCCAATGAACTTTTTTGCAATGTCCAAGGAAGTTCTCACTTTTTATCTCAATTTCAAAATTTCTTAGAAATACAAGTAACGTTTTGCGTTGAAAACTAGCTAGATCTAAACATATATTTTCATAAATTGTATAAATTTTGTCAAAAATGTTTGTAAAAAATGTTGTAATTTAAAAAAGAAACCCCGGTCAATGAGAAGAAATGTCAAATTATGTAGTTGTTACTCAATATTTTTAGATTTAATTGAAAGTTGGCGTTGCCAAACAAATACTGGTTGTTGTAGGATATTTAGTGTTCCAAATGGATTTCTGCTTTTTTTCCTACAAGAAAAAGCGTATAACCACTCACTATATTAATATCAAGTGAGGTCTCACTGTTGTAGAACCTTAAGAAATTTGTTGATAAAATATTGAACAAGTATTAATAAATATGGTAAAGTAATCTGCCAAACAAAAATAGTTCTAGATAATGTAAAATGTAAAAACTATTTAGGAAATGCCATTTTTTTTAACTAAAATATTGAGAATTTTGAAAAATAAGAAATGGCGACAGCCATTGAAAACTATCAAAATAAAATTAGTAAGTCTTGTAAAAACTAAAAAAAAAATATGATAGTATTGTAAAAATGTTGCGGAATATTTACCAAATATTGTAGAAAATGGAAATTTGAAAGAAAAAATTATATGAAAATTTTTTGAAACGTGAAAAACTAAAAAATTAAATATCGAAATGTCAAAACGTTGTAAACTGTTCAAAATATCGACAAATATTGCCTTTTTTTTAATTATCATCATTTTTTATAATCTATTTTTGTATATTTCCCGACAAGCTAGAACAAGCGATCATATAAATATTTTCAACCATTATCGCAAAAAGTTACGTTATTTTTTGTTTGTTGTTTGTTTATGTATTTAACGTTGGCCTATTTCTGTCATCTCTGGATGCCAGACGTTAACCACATCAGGAAATTTTGCCGCTATATTCAGGAATTCCAACTTGAATTATTGGATTCTCTTACGTGCACGCAACATCCAGGCATTACACGGGACCTCCAGTTTTTCTTCTTATCCGAACGAAAGTGTGCTCCATACGACTTTTCTTGACCCGAAAAAGTAACCATCCAAATAAGGAGTGCCCTGGAATCGAACCCAGGACCCCAGAAAGATCAGTCAACACACTAACCACTTTGGCGGTTCTGTTATTATTGTCAAAATTGAGAAAAATGTTAACGAACAAAGAAATTGTTCGAAAATAAGTGAAATGGGAAAAATTGCTATAAAAAGAATTGTATAAATAATTCTGCAAAAAGTCAAAAACTGTCAAAAATATTGAAAGCTACCGCACAATTTGGTGAACCATAAAGAAATTATTACAAAATGTTGCCAAATATATATAAAAGTCAAATGATTTGTAAAAAATATATATATTTTGAAATACCGAATAAGATTTAAATATTTGATTGTAAAATATTTTTTGCAATGCAGCAACTTGTAGAGTTGATTTAACTCTAATTATAAACCAATTGTAATTATTTCAGCGAGCAGGATCAAGAGAGCCCGTTTTTAAGCCTGCGACGAAAAGGGTCAGGCTCATATTTGAACTTAAACAGATTTATAGAGGGTTCTCCAATAAGGGCAGGTCGATGTTGAATTTGAATAAAACAAGTTGTGTGTGAGGTACTAACAAAATTCATTCTATTTGAAAGGCTCGTGTATGATATACGTATGGTATATGACAAGGGTGGGCACATATGAGGCCAAAGAGACCAGGTCTTTTAATATTGCATAAAGAGCTACACGTGGATACATTAATTGATGTCTCGACCTTACAATCGTCATTCTAGAGTACAAAGAGTCTCAGTTGTTTCAACGATCAAAAATAGACTTTAGTTTAAATTTTTTGATTCAGAGTCAAGTTTCCAAAATTCAATACTGCAGCATTTTTACTGGATGATCCTTTTTCATCTCCAATAAGTCTAATTACTTTTAATGGTACTTCACTCAACAAAAAGCCACATACTGTTCTCGAACGGAATTTGCATTGCACACCGTTGGTGTAAGACATCGCTAAAATGCCCGCCACGGATTCGCACGGTAGCAAGAATCAGAGAGGTTGAATTTTCAATGATTGTCGCATAGATCCGACTGAATTTGAGTGATGGCCGGAGTTATATTGACTCTGAACGCATCGGTTTTTGGCGTAGACTCGCGATAGAAAACGCACAAGAAATAGTGTAGCTCAAATCCCACGATCTCGGTGGCCAATTTACGTCAGTTTCATACCCTCAAATCGTTTATGCAGAATATCCATTACACTGCGAACGCCACCAGTGTAGCATGTAACATGCACGTCCATATCGTTCAATTGGGGCTCAACGAAATTGGTTATCATCAATCTGTAGTGCTCGCCGTTGACAGTCGTTTTTAAAGAAGTACGGACCAATGTAGCGGCTCTCCCAAAATTCGCATCAAACTGTATCTTTTTGTGGATGCATTGCCACATAGTGTGGATTGGCGTCGCCCCATACGATCCCCTCAAAGTCAATATAACCCAGGCCAGCGCTCAAAACCAAACGGATCTATGCGACAAAGTCATTAAAAATTAACCCTGCCGCTCGAATAAAAAATTATACCTGGTTTATCCGAGCTCCAACTTACACTTTTTCAATATTGTGTTACTGCATTTTCAGTTCTTAATAATAAATTTTATTCTTCAGAATTTAATTGAAAATATATTATTGTTTATAAGATCATGCTCAATAAGACCATCAGGACTGCAGTGCAGGAACGCTTCATGAACAACTTAATAGGAAAAAACCATCTATTATCACACAATAGTATCACAGTATTTAGCTGTCGCAACAAAATTTCTAATTAAATGAAGTTATAAAATTACATTTTTATTATTTTCCGATATCCAATGATATATAAAATAAAATGTAATATAGAAAATTTTACGATGACAAAAATTCGGGCTTGCTATTGAGAAAAATTATTTATTGGTTGCCGCGAACACAGATGTGTAAGTGGTACCGTAAAAATATGTTATGACAACGTTTTGAAAATTTGGACTTTTATTTTAAATACTTTTGTCAACAATTTAATAGTAAATTAATTTTTAGAAAAGTATCAAAATAATTTACATGTAATTGTAAAAATTAAACATATTCTAGCTAAATTGCCAAACAATGTTAGAACAGCATACATAAATTAGAATCTAAAATATTTCAAAATCACCTGCTTATTTAAAAAATTAGATATGGAAACGGTAATTTGATATCAATTTGGCTACTAAGCAAGAAATATTGAATCTTGAAAATTCTTTCACATTAATCGGATATGAAAGAATTTTCAAGCAATCAAAAAAGCGGCGGGGAAGCGAGAAAATTGACAAAAAAAAAATAGTTGGGATAATTCCTACAATTCTATGGGGCGCAAATATTAAACGCGTTTAACAATAACTAATAAGGGGCGCAGTTAAAGTATATATTAAAGGACGTAACTTCGGTACTTACTTAAATTTTCATGCGAATTTTATGCTGATGAAGATATTAGTTCCTGGGGAATGGCTTTCCTTTACTCCTGCTGCTCCTCCTCTTGCCCATTCCATTATCCTTCCCTTTTCCAGCCCGTATTATGCCATCCCGTATCCTCGCCTGAAACAAACTTTATATATAATAATATAAAGAGAGAGGACGGTTCCACTATCCAACCAGACCGACAACGCACATTCAACCCGATTTAGTTTAATTAAATTATACCAACTTTGTTTATATAAATAACAGTAAACAAAAGTTTTAATCATGCGTGTAATTCCTAATTAAAATATAGTACTTTTAAGAATTAAAAAAAATTGCTATCGTATGGTGTTACTATTTTTTTTCCCGACTAGTTTCGGCTTACAAGCCATTTTTAAGAGACTGTGGTGTTATTATTGTATCAGCAGTCGGTGGTTTGTTTTGAATAACAGTATATATGTATGGCTATTTCATAACCTACTCAACTAAAAAATTAAAAACACAAATATAATAAGAAAATTATTTTATTTAACTTCTTCTTATTTATATTTTGACATCTATGTCATTAGCAATGATAATGTACCAATTTCGACATCTATCGAAATATATTTGGTTTGTTGAAATCTGTATGTCATTATCAGTCATAATATACATATTTCGACATCTGTCGATATTTTTTTGTAAAAAAGATAAGCTAAATATAACTAAGACATTTCAATGTTTATTTTTAAATCTCTATTTATACAAAATTAAATGAATTTCATAAATTTTATAATGCAAATTGCTTGTACTATTGTATGAAAATTGCATTACATTCAATAATACAAAAAATATGAATAATTCATCCTCATTTTCAATTAAAAAATAACGCATCAAAATTAAAATTTTATGCAAATCAATGTCTGTCCGAAACGTGGCCGGCATAAACACGTCGATTAATTAATTATTCATTCATTAAGCGCATCACCGCTATATTATTTTTCGCGAATTTATCGTTTCTAAAGAAGCGGAAAATGTTACCCGTTATGGATAATTCCCGCAAAACGTGTTTAGTTTATGAGTATCATTTCTATAACAGTTTATTTATTATTTATTATTAAATTCAAAGTTATTAACACCTAGTTAAAGTGTGTATGTACAGGAAAAAGAATTAATTACCGTTACATTTTTTAATAGAAAAGATAATTTTCCATTTTTTACTCTCGCAAATTATAATAGCTGTGATTGGTATACGGGAATATTTATTTATTATATATCATAATTTGCTTTTGAATGTTTTGTGAAAAAACAAAATTTAGTGAATCGCCTTATTGGGTTCTATTTTTATTATTGTTTTTCTTATATAATTATATTTTTAGAAAATGGATAAAATATGCTATAATAAATAAGTATTTTAAATTATTCAAAATTTAATCAAATTTTTCAGAATTCTTCCTCTATACTAACGATATTTGTATATATTTCAATTTCTTAAGAGATTGTTTAAAAAATGTGTTTAGTTCTATGGAATATATTTTCATTTCTCAAATAAAATCTATTAAATTTGTTTGTCATACTTCCAAAAAATCATGAAAATGTAGAAAATTAACGAATCTATAGAATTATTTTGAGATAGAAAAAACCACTGTCAATTGAGATACTTCCGGAGCTCAAGTAGAGCAGTGGACATGAAATCCAAAGGTTATTTGTTCGATCCTCATCCGAGGTGATTATTTTAAATCATTCGTTTCAAATTGAATAATGGCGTAGTAATTATTTAATAATTATAATCTAACTTCTAAAAAAATATTAGAAACAAAAATTACAAATAACTTTTAAGAATTTCTAAAATTTATTTTGTTTTTTGGATTGTTATCAATTATTCTCAGTTTTTTCGTTATTTTACATAGTCTAAATACAAATAATCAGGTTATAATAAACTATTGAAAAAACCCCAATATACATTT
>JARJEC010048011.1:0-12498 GCA_030264575.1 Tachinus sp. AB-2021 | reverse complement strand
CTCGAGAAGTTTTTGCAACATATGTTGCATGGACCTTCGTGACGGATTTTTTAGAGGCGGGCGGTGCAGTTTAGATTGCGCTAGCGCTTACCTTGCGGTTTTGACTTGGGGGGGGGAGTAGTGCCAGCGGTCAAACGTCTAACATATTGATAAGCCAGATCGGGGTTTTTATGTTCTGCGAGGTTTTCGTAGAACTTTTTGGCTAGTTTACTGATGAAATCTAAGATGGAAGGGATATTGGTATCGTTACGTATTTGGATATTACGAACGTATCAGGTGGCGTCCAATAATTTACGCAGCATTTTGCTTTGAAACGCTTTAATGCGGGTTTTTTGGGTTTTCGACATCGTTCCCCAGGCTGCGCAGGCTACGTCAGCTGGGGGCGGATGATCGAGATGTAAAGGCGGAGTTTGTTATGGACGGAACTTATTTTTGAGGTTTTGACTCTTGAAAGGGGGACGCTTTCTAGGGGCTCGTCATTTTCAGTATCGACAAGGAAGATATTCACTTCCCTGTGGACCCTTTCAACATGGTCGAGGTCTAAATTTTGGTTGTAGACGGGGGAACACTGGAGTTCCAGACTGTCGGCAAAAACCTCGGCCTTGTGTATACTAACCCATTTTTGCCGTGAAGGGCTGGGATAGTGGACTGTTTTTTCGTAAGAGCTCGTGAGATTCGCCACATCAGATTGTTATCTTCTGTGGTTAACTCCAGAGCGTTTTGCCAATACATATTTTTGTGTTCTCTTAAGGCTTTCCTAACTGATTGTTGAAGAAGTTTCAACGTATCATGGTCGGCGGGGTAGTGGTGGCGTTGCCAAGAGTTTCTGGCTTGGTTCCGTTGTCGGATGAGATTTTTAATTTCAGGAGGTAGGCCTAGTGGATCGTTGGCACTGACAGAAAAGGTTTTAGTGGCATTTGTTAACGAAGTAATTTTGTCGGTTTGGTTCTCAACGGCAAGATAAATGTCGGCCGCCGTTTGTAGCGTAGGCAGTCTGCCCATGTCTTCGTTCAGGTAGTGTGAGAAGAGAGGCCATTCTGTTCTGTGAACAGTCTTTCCTCCCCTCTCGGTCACTCATGTGGAAGTTGATGTTCTTTAATATTGATATGTCAAGAACATCACCTCGGTGCCCTTGGCTATGGTACAAAGTGGGGGTGTCGGGTGCTAAGATGGTTAAATCTTTATTTTGGGCATAACCAAAAATGGCATGCCCTTAGGCGTTTGTTAAGCGGCTGTGCCATGCAGGTTGTTTGGAGTTTAGGTCGCCGGATATTATTGTCAGAATTGGGTCTGCCAAAACTGCGTCGAAGTCTGTAGTATCTATGGTGTTCGTTGGGCTTAGGTAGGTCGATACCAACTTTATCGCGTTTATAGCCCAGCAACGTTTACCACCACCGCATTAGATCGAGGGAGTTTGTGTCGGGGAAGGGAATCTCAGAATGATCGGACGATCTTCTAGTGTAGATCGCCGTCCCACGCTTTCGATGCCCATTAGTAGATCCCAAATAATCTATGGTGTTCGTTGGGTGTAGGTAGGCCGATACCAATTTTATCGCGCCTATCCCAGCAACGTTTACCACCACCGCATTGGCTTGGAGGGAGTTTGTGACGGGGATGAGAATCTCACAATGATCGGACGATCTTCTAGTGTAGATCGCTATCACACGCTTTCGATTTCCATTGGTAGGTCCCAAATAGTTGATAGTATTTGGGATGTTGGCCGTGGCATTGCGTTTAAGGAGGGTTTCCGAAATGAGCGCAACATCTATGTTGTTGCTGAAAATGAACTCTTCAAGTTCAAAGGTCTTTTCTTTATGCCGTTGGCATTCCAGAAGCAGACTTGAAAGATTATGTCATCGAGAGAACTTGCCATATTAGGCGGCTGGATTTTTTATTTCCGACATTATGGTCGACTGAAAGAGGGCCATCTGTTGGCGTATGGCGGATAGTGAAGCTTGTAAATTCGACTGGTTCGAATTTGAAGTTGAAGGGGGGTTTAGGACGAGATGCATTGTTTCCATAGCACGGGCATTTGTGGCATTGGGAAATTGTTCCCGATTTACGTTTGGACTCGACCTTAATCGAACAAGAGGCGAGGTTGTCGAGATCAAAGATCTCGTAACTTTTGTCTGTTCTGGGGAGTTGGACGTAAAGTAGAGGGAAGATGGTCTATCCATTTCCCATGCGATGAACCGAACATAGCCCGAAACCCCGCGAATCATGTTCTAGTCTGGCCGTTTCAGAGTCAAGGCACTCGGCGACGTTGCGAATTATAACTTTGAGGGTTTTCTCCTCAGATGTTTGGTAGCGGAAATAGTCGGGAGCATGTTTGGAGAGAAAATCTCTCACAAGGCGGTAGTCCGTTATGTTGGATGGCTGGATACGGATTCCGTCGCGTGTGTTGGTTACCCGCGGAATGGCAATATTTTTATATTTAATGAATGGGCTGACCAGTTTGAAATACTGGTCTTTAATCCGCATAATTAGCGGGCGGGGGCTTTTTGTCAGTGCCCGAAGGGGGCGAGGAATTTGCCTTAGGGGCAGAAACGTTGGCGGGTTGTATATGGCTTGGGTTGGGTCGTGGCATTTTTAGGGCAGGGAAACTTTCAATAATTTTCTCACCCTTTCCGGAGTCGGACCGTCTGTGGCGCTTCCTCTTGTGACGCTGGGCTTGAAAGTTGCCTTCGTCGGCGTCGTCATTAGAGGCTTCGTCATTGGAATCCCCTGGGTGGGTATCCATCTCGGAGTCAGATGTGGGGCTGGCTGGTTCCGATGTGGGGCTCAGGCTCAGACGGTTTGGCATAAGATGCCGCCATTGCTGCCTTCATTTCCGGGATGTGGTTGTCCTGGACGAAACGATCATCGGATGGCATCTTGGACTCCATGAGAAATATCTTATAAGTCAGTCCATCCAGGACTGACTCAAAGTTATTTATTTTAGCGGAAAGTTTACCTAAGATTTCCTGGATGGCATTCAGGGAATGTGAAAGGGCCGGCGAGTTTTTAGGAGCTGTGGAGTTTTTCATCCTGGATTTATTTGTAGAAAAAGAGATATCTCAGTAATTAATCTGAAATATCTCTTTGTGCGCTGCTTGGGCGGTCAGCTGATCCAATGATATTGGAACAGAAAACCACCCAGTAGACTGGTTGATTAACGCGGGGTTAATCAAATAGTCGGCTTAATGCAATAAAAATTGAAGTTTTTCGAAACGAATTCGGATTCGAAATCTTCGATGCTGCGGTGGCTCTCGAACGATGTGGTCTCGTCAGCTGCTAGGCTCGGACCATCCTTCACTCTGCCGATTCTCGGGTTACGGCGGCCTTCATATTTCCGCGCGGTTCCTGTTCCGTTAATGCGGATGGGTGTGGTTTCGGCGGGGAAGCGCGCGGCGTTCCTTGCTGAGAGCAATTTTGGCTGTGTTAATATGCCGGCGTTTTGCCAGTAATAAGCGGTACTGGAAAAGCTGGAATTTTCCGGGAACGTGAGTGTTTTTCCGGGGTTGTTGTGGTGATTCATAATTTTGATTTTATTGGGCGCCACTGCATGAATGTCCGCATGCAGACGAAAATTTCTTAATTTCGTCTTTACTCCGTGCTCCATGATGATGTAGTGTTGTATAGTTCGTTGACTGCCTCAGGGGTTGTTGGTTTTTTTGGCGTTGCCTGTCTTAGTGGTGGAGCTGGGCGCACGTCGGCGTGTACGCGAACTCTTTCTCCGCTTCGATCCACTTCGTATACGCGACCAGAAAATATGTCCCGAATGTGGTATGGGGCCTAGCCATTTTGGTGCAAATGCTTTTACGAGCCCGTTTTTGTCCGTTCTTGGGTGTGCCCTTATCATGACTGGTTTGTCGGCATTGACGGGTTCTGGTTCATCGGGTTCATCATATCGTTGTACGTATCATAGCTGATTTTCTCGAATATTTTCAAGCCGTTTCAGGTTGAGGTCGCGGCGTGTTTACTTATAGCCGGTTTGGTGGTCTTGAGTGTGCCTTTTGAAGAAGGGGCTATGTTTGCTTGGCCCGGAGGCGATGTGGTGGTGGAAGCGCGTGGCTTCGAACGCGGGGCATGCAGATATTTGCTGAGGGCCTAATAGTTAGAAGAGGTGGGAACTCACCCGTTTCATTCCTCTTTTTTTTTTGACGGCGTCGTTCCACCCTGGTGAAAGATCCGTCGTCCTCACCGGTAGTGTCGTAATTCATAGATTTCACCGTCGAGGTGATGGATGCGGAGCCATCTTCGATGTTTGACTCGTTGGGTGGAGGCGGACTGGTCGTTGGGGAGTCGAGTGGGGAAACGGCTCGCCGTTTCAGGGATTCCTGGGTGTCGGTCCCGTCTACCGGTGAGTGCGTTGGTCCCTTTGTGGTTTCCTGGGAGTCGTTGACGGTTTCCTGGTCGGTTTTGAGGCCTGATGCCACTGCCGCAAACATAATCGAGCACTTCCGCTCTAAATCGATCAAGGCCTGTTGGTTGGCCTTGTTTGCCTCCCCTCGTCAGTAGATGTGCCACGAAGACTTTTTGTCTTGCGGCTCTTCCGCAAAGGCCCTTTGGTTGGGGCCATAGCAGGGATCTGAAAAAAAAGTTTTAGTTATACTTATATTTGTATTAGTATTGTAGGTTTGAATTATTTGAATCCGCAGATTCAAATAATTTGCCTTAATTGCAATGAGAATTGCAGTTCAAACGAATCATCCGGATCGCTGCGTTGTCGTCTGCTGCTGGGCTCGGACTGGAAAGTATTGATATTACTTGCCGATTCTCGGGTTACGACGGTTTTTATACTTCTGGGCATTTCCTTCTCCGTTAATGCGGATGGGTGTAGTTTCGGCAGGGATGCGGGCGGCGTACCTTGCTGAGAGCAATTTTTGGCTCTGCTAATATGCCGGCGTTTCGCCTGTAACATTATAAACTATCGTCGCATTACATTGATCGATACTGATTATAGAAACGAAAATCAACACGTACTCCTTATACACATACTACCTTACATTACAGAAGACTTCTGTAGCGTCTGATAAAGACTGAGGTTCAGTCAAAACTGCAGTGACGGTGTGACTAAATAAATATAAAACATAGTACTTTTATATTTAATCTTATGTTATGAATTGTCACATTGTAACGGCGATTCAATCAATTTTTTGAACTTTGGTTTAGTTGTTACATAATTTTTGAATTTTTTTTTGTAATTTATTTTCTGTTTAAGTTTTAAGTACCGAATGTGTTGTTTTTAAAATGTAAAATAATGTATCTTCATTGTTTGTTTCTGAAGTTTATTCCAAAATATAAGCAGGAAATTTTCCATGAAATAGATAGGCATAGTGAAGTAGAACTAAGCGAATTTATTGCATATGAGCGAGCTTGTGACCAAGAATCTAATCTGTTTGAGGAATCAATTACAGTAAGAGTATTACAATTTTCTTGTAAAATAAAATAATCTAATCAACAATATATCAAATATTATCATTATTTGTGTCAAGATTATTAAAATATTCTGAAATTTGATTGATACTTTGTACAACGGAACTTTTTGAATTCTCACCAATATCTTTGCGGTAGCTTTTATGAGCATTGTCATATAACAAGCAAATTTAGAACTTTTAATTCCAAACCTCGAGTTTTATTTTTATTTTAGAAATCATATTTCTAGAAGTGATTTAAACAATGTTAAATTATTTTTAAGAAAATTTCACTTTGTTGTTTTTGAAGCAATATATACATAGGAATTTAAGAACGTTCTCGTATTTCTTAACGGGTATTTTCTTTATCGAAAATGTTCAAGCACAATTTTTTTTTGTTACTAAACTGTCTGTATTTTTTCAGCTATTAAATAATGATGTTGGAGAAAACTAGAATGTCAACATTTACCGAGATATTGGCTGTCAACTTGGTGTACGCATTTTAGATCAGGCTATGTCCTATCTTTCTTATTTTTAAGGATAACGTAATAATTCATTGAAACAACAATATTTAATTTATTATTTACAATTTATTTGAAAAAGTGTTGTATTAATCCCATCTTCGGTTTTGACAGAAATAACATAAACTTTATTTAATTTAATTTGTTGTATTAATTTTGATAATGTTTATGGTACTTAAATAAAGGCGATGAACGCGTACGTCAGGAATCTGAAATAAAAACGCACACTTGACCTGTTGCCAAGCGAGAAACATACAAAAAAACCGGTTTTGGACTCTCTCAACAAAATACTATTATACCATATGTGTCTGTTTTTATTTAATTCTTCTAAACATACAAACATAATTATATTAAATAAGAAAATATAAGAGATAGAAACAAACAAATTATTTTTTAGCATCAATTTATCAATATTATTATTATTATTTAAAGCATTACATCATAATCAGAAGTAACGGGATGCAGAGTGCGCTGATTTATAATTAATGGTCGAATCAATTTAAAAAGGGCAATTTCATAGTTGCACAAAATTTATCAAATGTTAACACCGGCCCTCTTTCTGTAAATTTGTTCTTACAAAATCAAATTTGGAATAATCATTAATGTGTTTTAGTTGGCGCATTATTTGAACGGAAGTAATTCAAAACATCTACAGCAAATAAAATGGTTTATCTTTGTTTGAATATTTGATTTGATTTGAACACAACTTACCACAAATGAAACAAAAATGGCCGCTTATTGTGTAGTGCCAACCGGTAATATAAAATAAATTAACAACTATTTAACATGGATTTTTTTTTAATGTACTAAGAATAAATATTAAATAAATTTTAATTGGAAATTCTATTCCGAGTAAATTGAAAATATAGCAATATATAGCAATTTTGAATGTACTAAACACTACTAAACACCATAGAAAACATCATCGGTCCATTTTCTTTTATATTTCAAATAGATTTTTTTCTTCTAAGATTGTGAGAAGCGGTGTGTATGTAGAAGTACGAATATTCAGGGGGGCAATATTATATAAAAAACACGACAAGATTTTGGATGGAATGTAGATCACAACCGCTATTCCGCTCCTGAAACTCTTCCATCTGAAATCATAACAACCAATTATCATCACAATAATATTAACAATAACTCAAATAAATTACCTTTATAAAATCTTTGTGTAACTCTCTTTCTCAATAATTTGTTTTCTGGCTTCTTCATCTGGTGGTGGTTTTAATGAAAGTTTTTTTTGTCAAAATCCGCTAACTTCAGCTTTTTCTGTCGATGAGATGATAAATTCCCCGTGGAACGTCAAATTAATTTTTAAACAACTAACTGATTTTCTTAAATTTATTACTTACACTTAATTATTAGAAATTTCGCATCGGCAAGAAATGCGTTAATATCAATATGCTTAACATTTACAACAGTGTTCAACGTTCTTATGCGACTCTTGAAAGCAGATTTTAACTAAAATAAAAACACATTAAAAAGTTATAGTGATTTATTTATTTATTGCTCACCTCATCCCAAACAACATTGTTTTTCTTGCGACTTGATGATCTACCATAACTCGGATCCCGCCTGATCAATAGAATCCAAAGCTGTTTTGGCATACAATACAATATTGCTCTACGTGATCGCTTAGTAACTGCACCGGATTGTCCACACACACGCACACAGACTATTCTTCGCATCAACGACAAATGGTAACTGAATAAATATTGTCGGTATTTACAACATTATATTGTAATCAGAAATAACAGGATGCAGCGTGCGCCGATAAAGCGTTAAAAATGTCAATTAGACGAATTTTGTCAATTTACATAAAAACTATGAAATTTATAACAAAATTTTATATAAACAAATTTATACATCTATAAAATTTGCATATTGTGGTTTTTGTTTAATTAAAAAATTCCAAAACACTAAAAAGATACTAATTTATTACTTTTTTTGCTAAAGAAAATAAAAAACCAATAGATGGCGTTTTTGAGATGTTCAAATTTGGAAAACAAAACCTACATGGTCAATGTGAGCCAGTGTCAAAACCTGCAAAATACTAAAATATAATTTTTTTTTTATAAAATTGGGCCAAGCAAAGTATGGCAAACAGACCAACCGAATCCACTATTACTTTTGTACCATTATCCACATTCATATGCCAACATTCTACTAATTGAATTTAAAATGATTCTTTTTAACATAAAAAACTTATGTCAGAAATATATTGTTGGGGGGAAAGTTTTAGTACGCATTGCAACATCTAATTTCCGTAGAATCAAAATTTGGAATAAAAAATGTGGTTTTCAAAGATTTCAAAATTCCCACCAAACCTACCTCTCTCCCTCACACTCCGGGTGAGTTTTTATCTCAAGATGACCCCATTTTTATTGCAGATTTTGATTCTATGGGAAAAAATACGTCACTTTTGTATTTATCACTATGCTCGTTGCGTGATAGAGGGCATTTTTAATATATTAATAAAAAGTAATTTTTGTTTTTGCGGTTTCGTGTGTATTTCTCGAGATATTTGATCCAGGTAAAACTTTCTAGACATCCTGGATACTCTAGTTACTAATGCAACCTCTCTGTATGTTTGTAGTTAATAAAAAACTTTAAAAAACCATATATAAAATATTTATTAACATTTTTTGGTTGAAAAAATAAAATTATGAAACAAATAAAATTAATAAACAACTTGACTTATATAAACAACAGAATTAATAATAAATTAAAAATAGTAAAGGCTTAATCGCTGTCGCTGTCAGAATCGACTTTTGGTTTAGATTTCCTAGTGAGTACTTTACTCCCCTAAAATGGAAATTAAAGGTTAATATACAAAAACGTTTAAATAAGTAGAGTAAAACTCCAATTTTCCGAACTCTAGCTGTCTGAATCGCCAATTATCCAAATCTGTTTTAAAGAGACAAAATTTTAATATGTACATATTAACGGCATTGTAAAAATTTTAAAATGAGGAAATATTAAAAATAAGGATTTACATACATACATACACAAGAATTAAAGATAACAAGCCACCCTTGTTTGTTTAACATATATTTTTAAAATGGGTAATCAGGAAAAATTGTAATATTTTACAAAATAATCGTTTTATAAGTTGAAAATCTGTCCAAACAAAGAATATTTAAAATTTGAATGGTGGTAGCCTTTACTATGTGATATTGCATTTATAAAAATGAAATAAATATATTTGTTTCTATCACCGTATGATGATGACCATATAATTAGTCGAAACTAGTTCGGTTTAATAAATATTTTCGTGATAAGATATATAAAAAGTTCTTTTATTTATTTAATAAAAGAATATTTATTAGACGTTCGATCTATTGGGCTTTCCATTGACAAAATCAATGGGCATAACCCTCAAATAGCTAATTTTACAAGGAAAAACTTTTAATTTTTAACTACAATACATTTTTATAATTGTTATGATACAATGAGAACAACTTCAATTTATCGCTAGAAATTAGCGATTATTTTTATTTAATAACGTTTATAATAAATAATAATCTGAAAAAAGTGATTTAAACCCATTGACATTGTTGTAACCTACTACTTCTCTTAGTTTGTAATTCACGCCATGCGCCAGTTGACTAAACTGTAGAAAATCACGTAAAGAATTTATTATATTGGTTACTATTATCAAGAAGCTAAATATACATCAATAAATGTTTTCCGTAAGAACATCGACTTAATACTTAGGTCATGCGAGGATCTCGCGTTACTTCCGGTGTCTTGCTGACATTACTGTCTGGCTCGCGCGATATAGGAGAGTTAGTCGTAGATAATGGGTTGAAAGCGAAGAGTCAAAAGGATAAATAATAAACCTCTTTTAGTTTTCATGTAAGTAACGACTCATTTTACGTCGCGACGATTTATTTTGCGTTTTTGAGGGTTACGGCATGTTGAAATGTACTGAAAAGCACATATGTACATACATAAAGCCGATGTGGAAATTTACACCTACTCTCCAGGGGTAGAGGGAGGGGTTCGACTTAATCGAAATCTTAAATAGAAACCCCAATCAATTTCCCATCAATTCCTAGCACTTACTTTAAATTTTAACAAGTTAGTTCTTTAACTATTAGATTTAATGTACAAATGCACTAATAAACCATTAACCACACTTGTACAAAAAGGGAGACTTGAATGATAAAAATAACTATTGACCTATCTCTCTTCTACCAATATTTTCAAAAGTCCTTGAGAAAATTTTACTAAATCAAATACTTTACGGAAGCTAATCAACTTCTGTCAAAGAACTTGTATGGCTTTCGTAGGAGACTCTCTACTGATGACGCAATTAATGCTTTTGTTCAAATTATCCATGAAGGTTTCAAAACGGGCAACAAATGAATGGTTTATCGCGTGAGATACTTCTGCAAAAGCTATACTGTTATAACTTTGACCCAAGTAGCTACCGTATGATACTTTCATACTTCTTGCACATATGCCAAATAGTATGTTAACAATACAACATCATCAGAAGAGTTTTTAGATTACGGTATTTCCAAGGGTCAAAGGACCTCTTTTATTTATCGTTTACATCAGTGACGATTTATTGCTGTTGATACAACCAAGCAAAATTTTTCATTACCAAGCATATAGCTATCTCACACAATACTGCAATTAAAATTTCCACTATTTGGTTTGCTATTAATAAACTAATAGTAAACCCAGAAAAATCGACTACTGTCATTCTCTTGAAAATATGACACTGAACTAACTACTACTAAGTTCTTATGTATGCACCTGGGTACGAAGCTGGATTGGCACAAACAAGAACATAAAGTGTTGAATAAAAGAAAAATAAATCTGTATTGAAACAGCTGAAGAATCAACTTCCTAGGTCTGATGTCTTAAGGACTGTTTACTTGCTATCATCCAGTCACATTTTAACTATGGTTTCTTATCATGGGGACATTGCAGCCCCATAAACAGACTATTTGGTTTACAACGTAGAACTATTAGAGTCGTTGATTCGATCTATTGCGGGGCTGATTATCGTAACTCATTAACTAATTCAAAAATTATAACAGTTCGTAGTCTTTATGCTCACGAGTGTCTTATGTATGTACGTAAGAACATTAACTCATATAAAAACATAACCAATACTATCAACATATATAGTACCAGAAATAACTTTTATATCCAAATTATCTCCATCTAACTAAGTCACAGAATGGTATAAACTACTAATGGCAAAATTATTTAATTTATTGGCAGATAATAGCCAAATCTTGTCTATACACAAAATTAAAAATGCAGTCGTGTTTTCTAAGAGAAGCATTTTATAATGTAGAACAATGCCTGTTGCGTAAGTTTTCTAGATTGCTTTTACAAAATAAATAGTTTAGATTGGTGAATTTGTGTTCTCTAATGTACTTTTTAGTGCCATGGCGGTTTAGACTTTTCGGCCGTCATCGGTAGCCTATAGATGTTGTGGTGAGTGTTATAATTTATAACATTCGTGACGGCAAACAGTAGCAAAATGTTCAATCTAGCTGGACATTTGCTCATACTTTCATATCACCCGATCTATTAATTGAAGTTTTATATTATTAGGAATGGTAGATAAGCAAAAAACCGCATGGATGTTTTAGAAATACGGAATATACTAAATAATCCATTTATTCAAGATTTTTACTAAAACAAAATTTTAAAGGACTGTATCTTTTTTCCCCACTTTGGCCCACCTTGCGCCTTTCACAGTTATAAAGCATTGCTTCTATAGAACAAATTCTATATAAATTTGTATTCATAAAAAGTCATAGAGCCGCGGAAATTGCGATTTTTCAAAGAAATTTTGTTACATCAAATTTATTATTATTATTTATTGTTTAATTGTAATTAAATTCTTTATATATTTATACATTTATGTTATACGAACAATGCACTAAACTTTATTTTATTAATTTTATGAAAGGAAGATTTTGTTCACGCCTTTCTCTATTCCTCGGATCCATACATTTTGATGTTATCAAATAAGAGTGTAGCAAATAATTGTTAATCAACTTTTTAAAGAATTATTGTTTCTATTATGAGAGCGAAAAATAGATCAATTCTACAAAATTTAATATATTAGGCATATAAAACGTGTGTAATCAGTTGTAATGTTTTTTATGTTCTATTGCGTTTCTTGTTATTAAGCAGTTTGTATAGTTTCTAGGAATTTTCTTGTCTGTTTCTTTTTTGTTGATGAACAATAACAATAAATGAACAATTTTATATTATAGTGTTAAGTGAAAAAACCTTGCTTTTTAAAGCAAGATGTATATTTTTATATTTCATATGCATAATATAAATAAAATACAATTATATATTTTTTTAATAAATCATTGCAAAATTCTTATAGAATTGACAAATACAAACTAAAATCTATATTCAATACACATTTTAACGGTTTAATAAATATATCGTAAACAAGAATTTATTTAATTAATCGTTGGTTTTATACGATTTATAAGTAATGACCAGCTAGATTGGGTGTTTTTACCCCTGTACGGCATCCGTAGACAACTAATGATGGCTGGGGGTCAATGCCGGTATGGTGATGAAATGTA
>JARJEC010047975.1:0-15410 GCA_030264575.1 Tachinus sp. AB-2021 | reverse complement strand
TTATTGCAAAATATTCAGTAATTTCATAGATTATAGAGTGTAAAGTAGAGTGAGATCGAAATTAGTTTTTATATAAGATGCATAAACATTTTTATCTAAAAACTTATTATTTCGATGTGCAGCCCAGTATCCATTTTCGTTTCTTTTCTAAATCATCTTACATTCTTGAAGGAAATAGAATACTCTATACAAAACGCATACACAACTAACATTTAATAATACATCCACGTCTCTTTTCAACGTAATCATTCACTACGCGTCAGGCATCTCCTCCGAGTTTCCCCGAGGACGTCGCAGACTTCGCCCTGCACCCTTTCATCTCCTTCCAACCTCTCATCAGTTCCCTTTCATCCCTTATCTGTTTCCATTCTGCTGACGTCGCGTAGAAATGAAAAGAATTCCAATTTGCATGAGTCTCACTCAGTCTGGCTAGGATTCGGACTCGAGGAGGTCACTTGAAAAATTGTCTTGAGTAGTGGACATGGAAAGAAGAATAATTGCCATATTAAAAACGTGTTTCGGAAAATGATTTCATAAAACCATAAGTCACTGCTTAGGATGCGCTCCGTTTTTTCCTATTTTATTTTATGCTGATAATAACATTTGCGTGAATTTCGGAACGTGCTGGAAGCACTAAAATGGGAATTAAACGTTATAGCTGCAATGATTTACGTATGCCATAAATATATTCTTTAGATAAATGCAATTTTCACTACTGCACTTTATCTTGAAATTCATTACAGAAATAAGAGGACCATCGGATAATTTATAAGCTATTGCATTTTACAACCCTGTGTGCCTAATAAATATCAATTGTTTCATAGAGTCAATAATTACTTAGGTTTTATATTATAATTTTTCATACATATTTTTAACAAACTTCTTTTGCGTGCAAATTCAATTAGTTTTACTTGATTAAAAGTTCTCCGCCAATTTAATTTATTAGCAGTTCTAACTGACTTCAATGTAGATAATTGGTCTGAAAAGGGTGAATAATAAATTGGAAATTAGATCCGACACTTTATTTTTTTGCCACCACAAATTAACCTTTTACCATTTATAGACAATGGAATGTACCGAGCATTCGTACTAGCTAATTATAGTAAGCATTGTTGGTCTAAATTTGATTTTCTGTGAGTTTAATTAAGCAAGCAATATACGCTCCTTATTGTGTGATAAGTTGTATTTTAATTCCAGGTAATTGTCCACAGTAATAATCTACGTGTGTAATTTGGCTGTAGCTGTGCAGTCACGGCCGACAGTGGGCTGCGGCCTCGTGCAGTCACGTCCGTCCAAATTAAATTTTGCGGTGGTAGCCGCCGCCCCCCTTCAGGCCGCTACATGCAGCGCCCTATCCCATCCCACCCTACACTCACTCTCAATTTACATATTTAATTCCGCGTCCGCGTTATTAATCCACCTAAATTAACACCCGACTCGGCCATATCAATTAATATTAATTTCGACCCATTTTTTATGTGGTGGTCTCACCATGGATATTTTTAAAGGGCAAATATGCGAATGATGTTGTGCGAGCAGGCCGGTAGGTAGGGAATAGAGAAGGAATTTCATTTCCCTGTTCGCGGATAATTTACGGGCGGGACGCGTGCCCACATGCGAGTCGGGTAGGTTTTTTTTTTCAAAACATCAAACGGAACGCAATAAACGCACGCACACGTCACCAGTGCGAATAATAAAAACACAAATGAATGCTCGTTCGCTCCCGTTAGAAACGAAAACATACGTTTATGTATTTAGCAAAGGGCTTTGACATCAAATACTCCAATATTAATTTGTGACTCATTAATAGATAGACAACGGTTTAAAAGAATTCATTTTAGATATCAGTTTTGGTCAAAATATATACAGGGTGGTTTATAAAATATGTATTAAAAAAAACTATAGTCAAAATATGATTATCCAATTTTTAAATTTTAAACAATTTATTCAAACAAGAAAAATACTCATAAATGAAAAATGATGAGTCAATATAGAGCTTTATTAGTGTAATCTTTTCAGGTGAGATGTTTGACTTTGAAAACGAAATTTTAGTTTTTGTACTGCCGTTTCATTTGCATTGATTTCACATAATTTTTGTTTACTCGCTTATGGTATTCTTATGCTACTCTTTGATAGTATTTTTCTGGGTTTGTTTAATGTTTTATTATTATTTTGATTGCTAGTATGATTTGTTTTGCCAATATTTTACCAGTAAGACTATATTTGATGGTACTACCGATTCACTTTTTTTGGGTTTCTACAGGTTATATTTTTCTTTTAGCATTTATGAGTATTATTTCCAGAGAAATTTTATACTTATTTGTGTTTATATTCATTTAGTTATTTTTGCAACTTCTTTTGTTCTTAACTTTTTGAGATATTGGTTATTTGCAAAATATATTTTGTTTTTTATTTTTTGAGGATTTTATGACGTTTTGCTACCGTTTCCAATAGACAATTGACGATTTTATTGAAGTTTTTTTTTTACTTGACTTTTTGCCAGCGAAGAAATGCGTCAACTTTGCATACTTAAGGGTATTTATTTCACGCATACCCCGGTTTCTAACATATTAATGTTGGGTTGGCTGTCAAATTATACATTTCTTGCGTCACGTACCACACTTTAATTCCAGGTCAGATGTTAAGCTAGCACAAATTTATTAGAGTAATACCCTTGCTGCTTGCAATTTTTAGATTATAACTTTGGAATAGAATAGAATTTGTTGTAACCTACCTATCCGGATAGTAAATATTTGAAATTTACAATTAAACCATATATAACACATACAACATACAACATACAGATACATGTATTAAACTTAAGACTAGGTTTTATTGTAAATTAGATAGAAAAACCAAACGACAGGCTAGTGAGCTAGACTCGTCCTGGCTAATCCAGCACAGACCGCCGACCACCACAGATCCAGATTCGCTCCAGAACTCTAGTCGGCGGTCCGCGCGAATCCCGCCCAAACATAATAGTTAATACAAAGTTATATTGTGGTTTAAAAATTCATTGATTGAGTAAAAAGCGTGCTTTAAATGAATTGCTTTAACTTTACCTATGAAAATCTTAAAAGGTAGAATTTTATAATTGTCAAGTAACTTGTTAAATAGCTTTCTACCCAAGAAAATAATTGAGTGATGAATTGAGGCTAGGCAGCTGCGTTTAGCTTCATTGTATGGTAGTTGTGTCGATTATTAGTTAAATTGAACAAAATTTTGTTTTTCAAGGTTATTATTTGTACGTCTAGGATTAGTAGCGAATACAGAGTTAAGATTTTGTTTTGTATAAAATATATTTTGCAAGGTTAATAATTGTAATAGTTCTTCTGTAAAACGAAGAATGGTTTTATGTATGTCACTAGCAAATCCATAGAAACAAATACAATATTTCAGCCAAATAGTGAATGATAATATAGTGCGGCAGAAAGTAGTTCAGATAAATAATCGATATACTTTTGCCGGTTTAGATTTGAATCAATGAATAATCCCAAAAACTTTGGCTCAGTTACTGATTCTATATTATTGATGTTAACGTTGATATTTTCCATGCGATGTAATATAATTTTAGATTTTTTAACATTCAATAGAAGTTTATTTGATATAAACCAAGAGTTCAGTAATTTTACATCAGCTTTCATTAATCTCTAAAATTCAACCATGTCAGTAGCATCCCAGGATAAGCATGACATCTGCAAATAAAATTAGCCTTCCCTTCAAATCTAATTTATTAATATCATTAATGAATTTAAGAAAAAGCAAGGGGTTCAGCTACTCACCCCTGTTTCAACGCGATTCTTATGGTAGCATCTTTATCTGCCGTTTAATTTTGTTTTCCTTTAAGCATTCTTTAATTGCGGTATTTTCATTTTTTTTTAAATTACTTGTTTGTTACTACAGCAAAGCCAACATATAGATTATAAATGGCGCATATATAACACGAGAGAGATCTAGAGTATAATGGGAAACAAAACCAGCGCTGGTCTCTGAGTATATTCTAAACCAGCGCCGATTTTGTCTCTGAGCATATTCTAGACCTCTCCTTTTCTATCGTAGCGCAAAACGCATTCCATAGACTAATCTATGTTGGTTTTGCTATATTTTTCTACTGTTTTTTTAATTGGTGTTTATTGGATGGTTGGTCATATTTACATGATTTACAGTTATGTCATACAGTTATGTCAACTAATTGGCTTCTTCAAAGAAATCTATTTTTGACATATAATTTCAATGCTTTGTTTACTGTATTTTGTTTTTTTGTACACCATCAATCTAATATTTTAATTTCTTTTTTGAATTGGATATTTTGCTTTTACTACGCTTTTTTTTATTTGTTTGTTAATATTTTTTTGCGTTATTTTGGTTATTACTCCAATAGACCTTTGGTTTATTTTGTTTCATGCTTTTTCAACTAATTTACTTGGTTTCTGGCAAATAGACCTTGCTTATGTTTATCCAAATAATGCTTTGCCTCGAGCATAGTTAATTAATTTTTACTGCCCGTTTCATAAAATGTTTCAAATTAAATAACATTATATTTTTCTTCTATAAGAAGCAAACTGTTTTTTATTTCGAATTGTTGCTATGTTTTAATGTAAAAAAGTTTGAATTTTGTGTATAAGTAAGTATGGTCTATCAACGCATTTGGGATATCTGATGGGACTTTTATATATCATATTTTGTTATATTTTGAAACTTGCACTGTCCTCCGAAACCCAACTATGAACTCGTGAAGTATTATGATTCTTTTTATTTTTATTGAAAAAAATTTAGACTAACCAACTTGTTTTTCAATATTGTAAATATTGCATTATATGCACTATAATGCTTGCATGTTTTTCTTCTGATTAACTAACTCGTTGTTATTTTATAGCATTTATTACCAGGGGTATTACAGATCCATTTGTTTTTATGCTTCCAAAGCAATTTGCAATACATCACGGAGTTAGAGCTTCTGCCAAGACGAGAAAAAAATGTATCTCGTCTTGTCTTGTAATTAAGATTGAGACGAGATCCTTTTTTATATTGAGATCGAGATCAAAACGACACTTTAATCAAAGTTTATTTTAAAAAATATGTTATGTATACATTTTAAAATATTTTTCTAAACTTGTCTAGATCTTATCGAGATCGAGATTGATATGTCAAGATCAAGACAAGATCGATTTTATTAAATTTCGACGATATTTTTATAATTATGACGAAACAATGTCAAAATTTGATTACTCTTTTCTTGTCTCGACAGAAGCTCTACACGAAGCCATTAAATAGATTGATTGCCATCTAAAAAATCAAAAACTGTCTTTGTCTGTGTCAATTTGAATTTTATGTAAGTGCAGTAGGAATGGATTGCTTTAGCATATCTATGCCACAGCGGTCTGCTACTTACTCAGAAAATTTGAGCACGGCTTTTCATCGGCTGTATATGACCGCCCGCTCACATGACTCTTTTGGCCAGATGCCCACCGACGTCAGAGGTTAACTACACCTGGAAATTTTGCCGTTAATTCAGGAATTCTAACCTGAATAATTGGGTTCGTTTACTTACACACAATATCTAGGCAGTACGCGGGACCTGCCGTTTTTGACGCAGACAGACATTATCTTTTTGAAAATTTAAACTTGCATATAAATTCCAAAATAGTATTAAATTTCTTGGAATAATAACTTGATCGCAACTATCCTATCAGCAATAGCACCCGATATTATAATACCTAAAGTTTGAGAGATCTGTGATCATCCTGTTTGTTCAAACAGAATATGGGTTTATTATTGGGTACACTTATATGTTCTATAAGTTAATTAATGGCCTTGAAAGTTTCTTATTTATGGCAACCAACGATAAGAACCATAACGCAACATGTTTTTTTTGACAATCGGTTGGAAACACTGGTTTATATTTTAATTATATAAAATAATAAATTATATCATGTTTTACTTGAAATTTAGTAAAAAATTAATGTAATTTTACTGGGGCAACTTTTGGGCAACACGCATTAACGTTGTTATCCAACTGCGGACAAGTCAGTGTGGTTCGTATCGTGCGACATAGATTGGGGAGACAAATTCCGCATTGGACATTATTAAATTTTGTAAGACATGGTCACATGACTACGCTAGAAAACACGTATCATGCCGCATGTAGTTCAGTGTTGCCCCAGTGAAATTGCACTTTAAGAGATAGAATTGTGTTACTTTAAAATTTCATTTTTTTGCTATATCTAGATCAGTTTTATTTATATCATTATCACTCACACACACACACACATATATATATATATATATATATATATATATATATATATATATATGTATATATATATATATATATTTTGAATAAGTAAGAGTTTTGTGTCGTGTAGCTTAATTTAACTTCAATCATTAAGCTATGAGAGATTAACTAGAGGCTTGTCAACAAATTATTATCATGTAGACATTAATTGAGTAGTCGTATACCAATATCTTGCTACATCTTATTAGAACAACGGAAATTGAATTAGAAAAGAGAATTAAAATAGTATTGGTAAGATGTAAATGTGATAGTAATCTAGTTTTGAAAATATGTGCAGTGTTAATACGAAAAAGAAAGTATAAATTTGAAGCCTTTATTAAATATAATGTCAAATAAATTGGAGTAGCTGTAAAAATAAAAGCTTCGATAAATATTTGCAGTTGTCATTAAAACCAACAAAAACACTTTTGAATAATGCACCAGAAAAGTACGTAAATCGGTCTCACAACGCCATCATCTATTCAAAAGGCTTCGCGAAAATGTTTCCTGCCAGTAAGGATTTTCCGTTTCCCGTTATTTTAACGTATCTTGGCTAAATTTATTGATTTTTTTTTTCAAATGAGAAATGTAACTGGGTCGCGATTCAAATGCGAGGACCGCAGTTCCTGTTCCGCCTTTCGGGATGAATGTGAGATACCGCAATGCGAGGAAAAAGAAAGAGAAAATGCCACGAAAACCATTAAAATGCGGCAATTCTAGTACAAAGAGGATAGGAGAAGAGAGGGTTGTTGAGTATTTCGAGTCTATTGATGGCGCATATTTTAGCCAGACAGAAAGAGAATAATATATTTTGTTGCAAAAAGGGGAAGGAATTGTAAAGAGTTGAATTGGTAAAACGGTGCATTATCATCGCTTTTGTATATTTTTATACCTTTCCTAACATTACTTTTCATAACATAATAAACATTAAATATATTGCATTTAGTAATTTTTAGCAAACAGTCTTTTTGCTACTCGACCAAGCCTAGAGATGCTTTGAAGCTGATACCACAAATTCTGTTCAATTACACAGGTTTTAATTAATGATAGGATCGTATATCTATGAACTTTATTGTATAAATGCATAATGTTTTCATATAATAATTGAAGTAATTATATCATTTCACACTTCTAACAAAATGTTTTTGCATAATTAGCTTACTGTAGTTATTGCAATTCATATGAAATTAATTGTATTTACTAACTACAATAATTACAAAATTAAATAACCATGTTGTTAATTACAAGTTGCTAGTGTAAACGTGTATGATGATCTGCTACTAATGAGAACAATGCCACGGCATTTACACACTCACACGTGCAACTGTGACATTATAATTGGGCCATTGTTGCCACATTGCAACATTAAATCTTCATCCTTCAAAATCGATAGCCCAGTTCCCGAAATAAGAGCAAAAACTAAACGTCGCGTGTGCGTAACCCACATCCTACAGGATCTCTTTGTCAGTCTTTCGCTCTCTCTGCCGGCAGTATTCATACACACAGAGTGGAGTGACATATCGGGCTGCAGCAGATAAATCAGCAGGCTCGTTGCTATGGAGAAGCTGAATAATCAGCGATCGCATCGCCCCGTCGGCTCCGGTGCAGACTGCGGACTAGGAAATTTGATGGAGAATACAGATAGACGGGAGTCCATCAAAATCCGGCTGGATAATTCACGGATGACGCGAGAAATGGGCTCATAAAATTGCTACTGAGATGATGGGGTAAATGTCGCATGTGCCGGAGGAAATAAACGATCCGTGGAATAATAATAATTTAAATTTTTAGTATAATAATACTAGGTTTTGGAATCACAACAAAAAGCCACAAATATTGATGCAATCAGTTCGCAAACGTCTCTAGATCAAGTAAATTAGTTTGATAGGTGTTTGAATTTAGCCATCTACAACTTAAATCAAGTTTAATAACAAATTTCAGTTACCCTATTCATTATAAGAATGTATCGATTAAAAAAATCGAATCAATAAAATAATTTCAATTAAGAAATCTTATATTACAGGGTGCAGTTTTGCAACTTGATAGTTTATAGTCAACGACATCAGAGGTTGCATAACGAAAGGCAGAAAAACATGACATGACGATACTAGTCTCACGAAAAACAGTTTAAAATGTTTTTCTACCAAAACCAGAAGCTTTCTTACCAAGTTCTCTCAATTCCTCTATCTAGATGTTGTTTTGATTAAATTTAAATTAAAACACTGCTTGGACATCAAGATTTTGCTGTACTATTTGGTTTTTATGTATAGAGTTTAAACTTTCTTTTATTGCAAGACTTTGATCAGTTTGGATTGATTTAATAATGTCGGCTAAAGCATCAGATCACTTTTAAGGACAATTAATTAATTTTAGCTATTGTTAATCATATGAGCATCTGATAGTATATAAGGTTCTCTTTATCGATACTTTTAGATGTTTATATCTGTTGGTATATTTTTATTATTTGTTTTCTAAAATGCTTTAACGTACTAGGTTAAAAACAACTTTTATACATATATCAAAATGTATAAACCCTGTTACATGTTTTGATATATGTATAGAAGATGTTAATAATTAATGAAATATTGAACTTTGTTAATGACATAAACATCAAGTTATACTAAATGGGGTTTAGGCACAGAAGATGATTATATTAAGAGGTGTGAAAAAAATATTGTTTTACAATTTTTATGGTTCAGTGAGTATTGACACAAGTAGTAAGTATGAATATTTATAATTTCTTCCCATGCACGAACATTTTTGGAACATTATTTTTAGTTTTTAAATTTGTTTATCCTAAAAGGAGAGAGAATCCAATAACTAACGAATTTACTGTAAGCAGATTAATTATGAACCTCTAAGCGATTTTTTTACGGATATTTTTTTACTTCTTTTTATAGTGAGTGGACGTAGGACCCAATTCAAGCTTATTTTAAATTAAGATATAACGGTATGTTTTGCCTTTAGAAATCATTAAAATGCCAGCTCCAAATATTTACAAATCGATCACTCAGCTGGCCAAACGAGAATGGTTTTTTGGCTGTAGCTATTCATTTTTGTAGATAGTTGGGTTCTCATGACGACCCCTTTCACTTCCTTAGAGCAGATCCATCATTTTATTCAAACACTAGAAAATGTTTGCTTTTGGGTGTTTACTGACCGAGCTTTTACTTAGCGTTCCCATTTGAAGGATTTGAGGGCAAGATGTGTTCTATCACAAAACTTGATTTTGGAGTTGAAAGCGTGTTGATCGGAAAACAATGCTGCACTTAATAACGAGCATTGGTTTCCTCGAAATTATATCATGGTTTCACAATCTATTTTTTAAAGGTTCCTTCCACATTGTGTATAATGGATCCCATCATACGGGAATAAGGACGGCAACAGCTGCCGTACTAGCCTATTGCTAATGTGTTGTGTGAATCAGTAGAGCCATTTGTTACATATATACGATATAAAATTTCGACAAACAGGTATGCTGCTAAGTTAAAAAGCAGAACGCCGAACGCACTCAACGTATTCAGAGGTATATGATATGGAACTTTATTATTTATACAACGCAAATTTGTTTGCAGATTTTTGTTTCTATTCGGAATTTTTATGCTTCAGGATCTTAATTTCCATTATCCTGAAGTCTGTCATGATGATTCTTTTTGCGTCCAAGGTTAATCACCAGCTTCACTAAAATGGATAAATCATCTACATTACAAATCGAATATTTAGCAGAATTCTGCAATAGTTGGCACATGCTATGGATATTCACAAATGGCTCCTAAGCATCGACGATGTCGTTAGCTGTACATATATAGTGGATAATTTGGAGTTTACGTTTAGTTTACCTAGTGTAATTATGGGGCACTTTTTTGATCAACTGAGTTATGGTAAATCTTTTGTGGCCTACATTGAGTTTTTAAATACTATGAAAGCTATATATCACAAGTTTCCTCATACATATCTACTGAGTCTGATTTATTTGATTTTGCGATAATTGTGTTACTATTAATTTTGCCAGGGTTCTCACTTGATCACGTGGCAATGAAATTGCCGACAGATGTAGAAAGAGCGCAATTACAGATACTCAGTTCATATCAGAAATGGTATGTTCTCAGGATATGTATAGTTGATTACAACGGTTGCTGTTTTTTTGTTGACAGGTCTGCTCTCCATTGCAATAAACTTTGAAGTTTTGTTGCTGTGTTCTGGTTGGTAGGTCTGCTCTCCATTGCAATAAACCTCTGAAAGTGATATACGCAATGAAATTTATCGTGTAAGTCTGTATGCAGAAAAAATGTTTTGCGATAATTGTGTTAGTGTTGATTTTGTCAGGGTTCTCACGTGATCACTGGGCAATGAAAATGCCGACAGATGTACAATGAGCGCAATTGCAGATGCACAGTTCATATCAGAAATGGTATGTTCTCAGGATATGTATAGTTAATTACAGCGGTTGATGTATTTTGGTTGGCAGGTCTGCTCTACATTGCAATAAACTTTTAAACTTTGCAAAAATTGATTTTTTAGATTAAATATATAGAAGATTTTTTTTTTAATTAACAGGACTGAGTATATATTTTTGTTTGTGCTTTGCATCATTTCTACTAGTAAGTCTATGGCTTGTAAAGGCGGAGTTTTGATAGGACTAACTTTTTGTGGAAATTAAATAGGACCCCAAAAGACTAAAACAGCTAAACCCAGCAGTCAGTACATCAGAAGATAATGGACGGAGCTTTGAAATTCTATATATTAATTCTATACATTAAATATATGTTAAAGCTACAGTCCACCTTCTAAATTAAAAGTCAATACGACTCAGCACACCCAAGCATATTGTCTGAACTAATAAAATTTTGAAGGGACATTCCATCAGCAGGTGCTTTCCACGTGCTCTTATGTCATAAACCGCTTTTAATAAGGATAATTTGGCGTCATTACGCCCTATTTAGCGTGCGCCTCCTATTAAATTGTGCTGCCAGTAGCACGTACACGAAGCACTCTTCTCTCCGCAGTCCGCCAATTATTATTATGATGATTTTCAAGGGCCGCTTCAAGTATCTGTTCATTAAATTTACCGACGCTCCTATGAATATTTCAGGACCTGTCGGCGGGATGTTCATTTTTCAATCCGCGCTTATTTGCATGTTCCCGTTGCGCCTCGGAGAGAAATTGGGGGCGACGTGAAAAAATGCGCTTGGAAATAAGGAGCGATTGCACATAAAGGAATTGCGAAACAAGCAGAGTGATGATGGCCGGGATAATTTATCAGTGTGAAGCATCATAAAATATTCAGGAACAGACTCTGTATATTTAAATTGTTTGTAAACTGAAATGTGTTGTGGAATACGTTCAGAACTTTAATAAATTGATAAAATGAGTTTTAGGGAAAAATAATTTATACGCTAACATAAATTTATAATTTTGAATCATCTTAAGTTTTTTTTTTTCATTTAGTAAAGAAGTATTCTTATTTTATTGTGAATTAATTAACAGATCTTTTTTACAATTAAAACAAAAACATTTGATTAGTGATATAATTATTTACATAAAAAAGTCGCTTATACTCTTTTTGTTCTAACCTCTTCAATAAAATTGTAGATGACCGATCAATAAATAACCAAATATACAAGATGGTAATACAAGCAACAAAATTCACCAGACATTACTTTTTCATAGACAGAAGAAACTAGAGTTTGCACTACTATAATGTATCAATAATATAAACATATAATGAAGTGGCGCAAACAAATCTAGTATCAAAATTGATAAATAACTTAATATAACCTCAACTTAATTTAAAAACATATAACTCATAAATTCAGTTGTCACATTTTGAAGGAAAATTAATTAACGTTTAAATTGTGATTTTAATTTTATACTCAATTAACTAAATTATTTTTATTCTTGTTTTTATTATGTCTAATTTAGTTAGTTATAAGTATTCTATTTAATAAGGATTTATTGGAAAATCAAGTGTAGTTCCTTGACGTACCCATTTCTATTTTCTTTCAATCTTGCAAATTATTTTTATGTTTTTTATTATATCGAAGAAATAAAACTATTAGATATTATTTTAACTATATTATTATACATTATTTGAATTATGTGTAGTTCTAATATTATTAAAAAAATCATTTTTGTATTGTCCTTTCAAAAGGATACTCATTGTATCTGTTATATATTAGCACAATGATTTGCTGGTCAATGATTAGCAACTAATTTTTGTCAATAATCATTACAAACTGAATAATAAAACTGTATCTTTATCTTAATTAGGTACATAATTTATAATTAAACAATTATGTGCTAAATTTGTTTAAACTTTATAAAAAAACGGTTAAAAATTAAAGTATTATAATTTTACTATAGCGAATGCGAAGCTGCAAACTATACCGCGTAAAAGGATAGAAGTTTTTTCTTCCCTCATTTGTGGAGTTGTATAGAGTTTTAAATGAATCCAATAATGTTTTCTTTAAGTTTCCTGTGGAGCCCGGAAAAGTTTCGCTTTAGTCCGTGGCTAAGTTCGTTATCGAATTCACGCTCCGGTGAGCACAGTGACTCCGGGAGGCTGGGGCGAGATCGATCATCTCCAGAGAAAAAAAAAATAACAAGCAAAATACGACGAAATGTGGCTTGGATGAGCAGCGTTTTTATATAACGCAGATAAAAAAAACCCAAAGCCAGAACAGCGGCTTATTGCCTGAGTTATTTAATTTATTTGTGCATTTAAATTGCTGGAAATGCAAGCTTAGAAAATTTGGAGAACAATGGTAGAGTTTGTGGTATTTGTTTAATGCTTTATGTGTAGGAATTATGTAAATTTATAATAGAAGCCATAGGTTTTAACCATGCAAAAGCACCCCATTTCTTGTATGTTGTATTTATTTTAAACACCGGTTAAAATTTAAATGAAACTTATTATCTTTTACTATAAGCTTCTGTAGTGTACTCATTCAATTAAAACTTCAACATTATATATGCATAACGTATTGTCTTCAGAACTTTTTGATCTGCATGTACCCAATGAATAATAAATCGGATTATGTACTGTAATTTAAATTGCACAGCTCTAGCGTATCAAATTTCACTAAAAAATTAAAGAAAAGATTTGTCTTGAAATGAGCAATTTAATTTAATTATTGATAATAACAATAATAATAATAATAATTATTATTATTATTAGAAATAAAAATAGATTTATTGACCAAATTACAATACAAGAAAATAATAACATATAATTTGAAATGCAATATAAATAAATAAACTAAAAATGTAAATGTTGCATTGGCTTAACACAAAATATAATGGTTTGCAAAAAATATAGCAATAACATGAAATGGTATTAAAATTAGAGTTGAGTCTATAGTTGGAGTTATTTGATAATATATTGAAAGAAGGCTTTTGTCTACTTCTAAAAGAAAGTATATGGAGAAAATTTTGAATAATATTCACCAAACATATTTCAAAATATTATTTTGGAATATGTTTGGTGAATATTGTTCAAAATTTTGTGTAGGATTACGATAGTAATTTTAAAGCGACGCAACTCCATTGACTCTAAATTTAACTTGCTGTGCAGTATTCCATGGTCACAACACCTGTCAAGATGCCCACCAGACTTAAAAAGCAGGTACTTTAAAACTACACTTTGTAATATTTGTGTTTGTGTCTAGTTTTGAGTTTTGACGATACCAAATTAGAGAAGCATATTCCAAACGAACAAATGAATTATATTAATTTTTTAAAGAATTAATGTTTTTACAAGTATTTGTATTTTAACAAATGTAACCTAAAGCCTTGGTAGAAGTACGATCAATGTTTCCTAGATAAAATTAAAATTTAATTTACATTCAAAATTAACTCCTTGGTCTTTAAATAGGTTCACTCATTCAATTGACTGACCACTAATAGAATGGAAGTGTATCGTATTTGTTAGAAAATGCAAACAGAAATATTGCTGATTTTTATATAAATTTTGAGGTTATCAGCGTACAAGAGATCATTTAAAATTTGTGAAAGGTCATTAATAAGTAAATTAAAAAGCAAAGGTAAACTCTTGCCGAACACAAGACTAGGGGAAATGAAAAATAGATTTGAAATTATTACAGTTGGCAAAAGAGTTTGGCCAGGAGAATATCGTGCTCAACTTTGTCAAAAAGGCATGTAAACATGCAAAAAAGTATTTCTATTTTCATTTTTAGTTTATTGATTTAAGTAGATCATTTCAGTAGCATTTATTTGACAATGTTTGTACGTATACGACTCCTACAATAAGATGCATTGTCGGAATGCATTTCATAAATATAAACAACTATTGTGAATTTCTTGAAATCTATAAGAAGCGGGGAATATTAATTTACTCTAAATTTTTATTTGTTTTACCTTACTAAATCGGATTTCAAAATCACGGGCATCCCTTTTGAGATACTCTTTATATGACTCTTCAAAGCATTTTATTTATTAATTATTTTGTAGTTATAGGCAATGATATTACTTTATTATATCATATTTGAAACATTACTTCAAAGTTTACAACAAACATAAGTTAAACGTCTTGAAACGTTCGGGTTATTATTTAAAATTTCGAGACATTTTCTAATAATATAAAAATACCCTAAGAACCTTTTAACATATGTTGGTAGTTTATTTATTATTTATGATATTTCTAGATACTTCAAAAATATTCTGGACTATACTGTTATTTGTCAAAAATTTTGTAAACTATTTGCAAAATATTTCAACATTTCCAGAATTCATGTTTTTAATTTTTCAATTTAACATTACTGACGTTTTATAATATTTTTCACATTTTGCAGCGTCAATTATAATAATTTTTTTTTTAATTTGCATTGTTTCTCATTTACACATTTGTGGGGTTGTACCCAACTGGCCATCGACCTGGAGGTCCTTTAGCCGTGTTCATGAAAGCATGTGTGTATTGGGTTAGGGCTTGTTACTCTAGAAATGCTACCGATTTTTAGAGCGCTAATAATTGTTTTTCAATAGCGAATGGTCCCGGTAGGCGGCGCCACTCGGGCACGGATCCAAGTGCTCACCATGCCTTAAATTGCTTCACTTTTGTAAATATTCGACATCGGCCTTACTGGATATGCCACTCGGCGGTACATTTACTATATTTGTT